>WNWK01034055.1:0-20687 GCA_009830355.1 Cherax destructor | reverse complement strand
ACTTGTGAGAGATACAGGCATCATGGGCATCAAGATCACTTATTCTCTCCTCCATTCTTTTCAGGTCATTCACTTTGTCCTTGAGGACAGTGTCGATGGCGTGGTGACCCAGCGGTGCTCCCAGGAGGGTATTGTTGGATGGAGTGGTAGTAGTGACTTCTGGGAGGATTGTTTGCACCGCATTGATTATTTCCTGGTTTGTTGTGATAATTTCACACTTTGAGGGATATATATATATATATATATATATATATATATATATATATATATATATATATATATATATATATATATATATATATGTCGTGCCGATTAGGTAAAACTGGTCAATTAGCAAGAACTCATCTAAAATTAAGTCCTTTCTAAAATTTTCTCTTATAAGTTGAAAGATATATTTTTTTCATTTATGTTAATGTAAGAATTTATAATTTTGTACCAAGAGAAACTTTGAAAACCTACCTAACCTTATTACAACAAGCGCAATTTAATTTAGCATAACCCAACTTAATATATTTTAGATACGTTAACATTAATTAAATAATAAACAAACACAATGAAATATATTTTTTTCGTTATGTTCAGAATGATTTTGGCGAAATTATTGCATACACAAATTTTCACTTGTCTTATATGGCAAGGTGATCGTTGCTATTTAAGCCAAAATCGCAAGTTTTACCTAATCGGCACGACATATATATATATATATATATATATATATATATATATATATATATATATATATATATATATATATATATATATATATATATATATATATATATATATATGTCAACCACTATGAAAATAAAGGAATTCCAGTGACTACTCACATTATCATAGTTCCTTGATAATGTGAGTAGTCACGAAAGCACTTGGAATTCCTCTATTTTTCATAGTGGTTGTCTTGCATATTTTGATATCACCTGTTTACTGTCATCATTTTGCATATATATATATATATATATATATATATATATATATATATATATATATATATATATATATATATATATATATATATGTCCTACCAAGTGAATGTAAAACGAAAGCCTGTAATTGTTTTGTTGTTAGCTTTTTCTGTGTCATAAACATGCAAGATTTCAGGTATGTCTTGTTACTTCTACTTACACATAAGTCACACTCACATGCATGTTCAGGAAGAAATCCAAATATTCTTCCTTGAAGCCTTTTTATCCACTTTCCGAGGCTATGGTCCCACAATTTGCACTAGAGGTGGACCCTTTTGATAAATATATATATATATATATATATATATATATATATATATATATATATATATATATATATATATATATATATATATATATATATATATATATATATATATATATATATATATATATATATATATATATATATATATACACCCTCTGGGTTTTCTTCTATTTTCGTTCTAGTTTTTCTTCATATTTCTTATCTCCATGGGGAAATGGAACAGAATTCTTCCTCCGTAAGCCATGCTTGTCATAAGAGTCAACTAAAATGCGGGAGCAAGGGGTTAGTAACCCCTTCTCCTGCATATATTACTAAAGTTAAAAATATAAACTTTTGTTATTCTTTTTGGGCCACCCTGCCTTTGTGGGAAACGGCCATTTTGTAAAAGAAGGTATATATATATATATATATATATATATATATATATATATATATATATATATATATATATATATATATATATATATATATATATATATATTAGTGTGTGTGTGTGTGTGTGTGTGTGTGTGTGTGTGTGTGTGTGTGTGTGTGTGTGTGTGTGTGTGTGTGTGTGTGTGTGTGTGTGTGTGTGTATATATATATATATATATATATATATATATATATATATATATATATATATATATATATATATATATATATATATATATATATATATATATATATATATATATGTCGTACTGAATATGTAAAACTGGTCAATTAGCAAGAACTCATTTATAATTAAGACCTTTCTAAATTTTTCTCTTATACGTTTAAAGATATATATATCTATATGTATATATATATATATATATATATATATATATATATATATATATATATATATATATATATATATATATATATATATATATATATATATTTTATTTATTTAATGTAAGAATTAAAAAAATTGTACCAAAAGAACCTTAGAAAACTTACCTAACGTTATTATAACAAGCGCAATTTAATTTAGCCTTTTTCAACTAAATATATTTAAGATAAGTTTGCAAAAAATTAATAATAAACAAACACAATAAAAAATAGTATTTTTGTTAGATTCAGAATGATTTTTGTGAAATTATTGCTTACACAAATTTTTGCTTGCCTTATTTGGCAAGAAGAGCGTTGCTAGTTAATCCAAAATCGCAAGTTTTACCTATCCGGCACGACATTTATAAGGATTTTTGTGAAAATAGATTTAGTTTTGTGTCAGATATTAACTGGTCATTTGACATCTACATAGTAATGTGTTTTATGTTGTTGGATCCTCTCGTTCTCACACTGATCTCTGACACAAATTAACTCCTCTGTCTAGTACTTAAGTCTCACTCTCTCTCTCTCTGGTCCTCAGGAGCCGTCTTCTTCGACGCCAAGAAGCTGGAGTCATCTTCGCAGTTGTGGTCCGGGTACCCACACATCCTGACACCTAGCTTCCAGGACACTCCTCACAACATCACAGCTCTGGTTGGAGATTCTGCCTTCCTTCCCTGCACTGTGTCCCACCTGGGTGACCGATCAGTGAGTAACAACCCTTTCCCACTTCCTCTTTTTTCCCTCTCTCTCGAGTACCTTTCATCTTTTTCCTGCCTCCTTATTTCTCGCTCTTTCCTCTCTAGTGCTTATTTTCCCTCCCCGAGCATCATCCTCTTCTCTCCTTTCCTTCCGTGATCTTGGAAGAAAGATTTTTTCTAAAGAGGCGATGGGAAGGAATCTGATTTTCTCTTTCTAGAGGGAGGCGATACTGGGATTTGAATATGCCATTAAAGCAAGTAAACAAATCCTTATTTGGTACTCAAAGTATCAGGAGTGAACCTTAGTATCTTACTTGACAACACAGCCTCAGAAGGTAAAAGTCGACTTCTCACCTAAGTTTTAGGTAAATTTCTCGATATGCACTAAATGGGATAGGTTATGGTAGACAGTCGTCTGTAAGCAAAATGTATCTAATTTTAACATATCATAACACTAATAATTGGAGCACTACTTAAGAACATGTGGAAACTTTAGCTGTGCAAACAGCAAATGGAGCCCCACAGAGCGGACGATAAAATGGTGAAAGTATCACATTTTTTTTCAAGTTTTAGTCATTCACTTGTCATTCGTATGAGAATGTGTATTATTTGACGGAGCTGGGAAAGGGGTCATGAATTGGACTGAAAAGCGTAAAGTAGTGGGAAATGCTAACTGATCTGGTCTTTTATGGAAGAGAGCAGGTCTAATCTTAAGCCAACTACTTCAGTTTTTTTTCCGGCTATCATTACTACACAATAATTAGGAAAGGATATCATAGATGGTTCCACCATTAATATGTCCAGGACGGATGAAAAAAATCGTCTAATATTTCTTCTCCATATTATGGATAAGTAGTGGTAGTTTCAGCCACTCTATTGGTGTTCCTATCTGCCTGCCCTGTCCTGCGACCTAACCTTCTGCTAGCTTCTCAATACTGAAGACCTCCAACCACAAGACCGTTACAACTAAGCCTGTTACTCCTGCTTCTACATTCTGTCTCACGAGCGCCGAGCTGCTGGGTTAAGCCATGGCACTTTCTCTACGACTGTGGACACTCCTCTCCAACGCTAGTCGTCGCCGTCTCGTCTTCCCACCTCATCCCACATGGGGTCTTACTTAAACTCTGTTGTTGTTGTTGATTTCCCTTAATGTGGAAGATTTAAAACACATTGAAACTCCTAAGAGGCATATTGGCGCTTGTCCATTTCTTGTTAGCTTAAGAAGAATGGATCTGCCAATCATCCTTACTGGTCACTCTCCCTAGAAAATTGTTCATATAGACACTGAATAAGCCTTTTAGCAGATTTATTATCTGAAATAAGTGTTCAGTGTTCCTTTAAGCAGAAATGACACCAAATGGCACCAATTATGGCAGATCAGAAGTTATAGGCTTCTACAGGACTCTGACGATCGTGATGGTTCTCTGGCTACAAAAAGAGAACACAATCCTTGTTAACCTCTTTCAAGGCTTCTCTCATGAAATCCTTCGAGATATCACCAGTTAGGCATAAGGGTTTGTGTTAAATTTCAACACATCACATCCCTCCATTCTTCCTGCTTGCTCTTGGCCCATCCCTTGCATATGACCTATTTTCACTGGGGAATTCCGCCTACCAGTGACTATGCATTGGTCTGCTGTATGTCCCTCATTTGACGCCAGTATATAAGCGTCAAGCTTCTTGCCTGTGCTTCACATTCTTCAACACTACGGTGCCCTTCACCATCTCCAAGGCTGAGACACTGATTACCTAGTGTTTTGTATGCAGTTCCACTGTCTCTCCATTATTTCTTTGAATTTGTATTGATATAGCCACTGGATGGCTAAACGTCTACAGATAAAGATACCCAGATATTGCACGTGTCTAATTCTTCAAACCCTTGCATTCAACTATGGAATAATCTCCCGAAGTGACTGTAATTAACAGTGTTTTTAACTACAATGTCCCAAAGTTAACAAGAGAACTGGAGTTTTAATATTTTTTTGCCAAGAGAATTGAAGCACATAGTTGTATGTGGAGTGAATCACTCTTGGTGAGTCACATAAATAGGTCCACCTACATGTTAAGTCCGTCTCTTAGTTTGAAACAAACAAGGATTTATAGGGATTTTCCTGCCTAGATGTGAATAGTTGGAACACCTGGGATTGCACTAACAAACGTTCGTGTGTGTGGGACATGAATTTGAGACATGTAGAGCCAGTGAAATCTAGTGTATTACTACAAATACATCGTTGTTAAAGGTGTTAACAACTACAACATTCCAAAGGTAAACAAACCACTGACGCCTGAAACGGTTCTAGGAGACAGAGGTAATACGATTCCTCAGACATTCAAGTGTGGGGTTTGTGTCTTTCAATGACATCATGTGTTGCTATTAACCAAGTGATATTACCTGTCCACCATCTTCTGGTGTCCATAGGTGAGACTTTCTCTCCCGGTAATCAGTGGCAATTCATGGCAAGTCCATGTACCTATTTGCGGCTTAGGTGACAGATATATCTTCGCTTCATGTAGGCCCATGCATAATAACACCAGGTCCGCTTTTCAGATTTGTTCGGCCTTCTCTTAGGGTACGTTTACTCTTACCAACCTGAGATAGCATCAGGGAAAAGACATGAGCGTGTTTTACCCATTGCATGTATCCTAAATCTAAAAGTCATTATTATTAACTAGCTTGACTTAGTATTGTGGCTTACACTAACGTGAGTTTCGACGTTATGGACAAAAAAGAAAAAGATCCTACGTTGTCAGGACCATTGAGTCACCCTTCCCTCCTTCCCCTTCCCCTTCCCCTTCCCCCTTCCTCCTTCCCCCTTTCCCCTTCCCTCCGATATCCTCAAATTGTAACGGGAAAAACAGATACGAAGTTTTCCACTCACCCTCTGTTCACCTCTTTTCTAACCCTCCCTCTTAAATTCCCCTCCATATTCCTTCCTGACGACGCACAGTTACTGTGGATAGCACAGCATTATCGTACGTAACTCCAGCATCAGTAATGGTGTATATCTTTAGGGTTGGAGCCATTAGAGGCCGGGTTGGGGAGGGTGGCCAATAATTTGGCAACATCCTGCAGATATTTTCAAAGGTGTCGTGGGATATGATAAAATGGGGTAGGAGGCACAAGTAAGCCGGATCCAGGTGTGCTAATGGCTGGCTGGCTCTCTCTCTCTCTCTCTCTCTCTCTCTCTCTCTCTCTCTCTCTCTCTCTCTCTCTCTCTCTCTCTCTCTCTCTCTCTCTCTCTCTCTCTCTCTCTCTTTCTCTTTTCTTTACATAGGGTTTAACAAGGTTAGAGTAATGATTCCTGACTTTATTTACAAGCTAAGAGCTGATACCTACATCAGCTCATTTAAAAACCTTTTTATTGTTATGAAACAGACAAATAAGGAACAGGATGAAGTTGGAGCCATCTGTTGGCCAGCAATTTCATTTGATCAACTAATTTCATTTCGTTGATATCATTATGCTGTACGAACATGTTCCAGACTCGAGTCATCCTGAGAATAAATGATTTCAGATGTAGCGATGTTCTGCAGAAGTGTACAGCACTAGTGTAGTTGCTGCTTGCTGCCCGTCTTGTTGTGTAGAAGCTCATTTCTCTATATCTACGGTGTGGAGCCAAGTGTGGTACTTTGACAGTATTGGCCTTGTACATAACAGTAAGGCCACCCACATTCCTATTCTGTAAAGAAATAGCAGATGGCATGGGGATTGGGAAGGGGGAGGGGGTAAGCAGGCAATCCAAGAAAGTGGAAAATACTCAAGGAGTGAACATACTTGTGCCTCGTACAGAATATTGCAACTTCTACTGTCATGCTGATTGGAGATATATGTCTAAGTGGTGTAAGCTTCCTGGCTGTGAAGATTTCGTTGATTCCTCGTTATTTCTAAGTCTTGAAGGGATGGAAAGAGTTACCAACATTACCAACAGCCTGAATTGTAATACTGATTTAATCGTGAAGCATTTATATGCTAATGACCAGTCTGTTGTATAAGTACATATGTTAAGTTAGACTTAGTATGAAAAGTTAAGTAACCTAGTATTTAGATAACTTCACTATAAGCCAAACATCTACAACACACTACCACCTCCTTGAAGAGGGCGCAGCCTACCACAGCCGGGACTGGTCAGTCACATTATAAATCTGGGTGTTAATCTGTGACTCATATATGTTATTTCATGGAGTTGTAAAGATATTTCATGACGTACACACCCACGCACCAAGGCAGGAAGTTCCTATTATTTGTACAAGTTGAATGCATTCAAATTGATACCCTTGCCTATAATAAGATAAGAAATCCCATGTTATCCAGAGATGGGATGGTCCTTGGTATGGGTTCAACTAATGATCTCATTGGATAATTGAATAATCAGTCATACACACACACACACACACACACACACACACACACACACACACACACACACACACACACACACACACACATAGAGGCCTATCCTAGACAATGGGCACTTTGTTTGCAAGATTTACAATGTGGTTCTTCAAAGTCAGTTTTGTGTCAAATTTCACCCCAAGGATATAAACTTCATCCCTGGATACCAATACTCTCCCATTCATTCTTACCACTGCTCCAACATTACCATCAGGAGCAAATATGATATGCCATCGTTTTTCCGAGGCTGATATAGATGTAAGCTGGTGATTGATGTAACTTAATGCAGCTGACATTTTCTCTTTTGGATTAGTAAATATAAGAGTACAGCCGTCTGCATTTGCATGGGATTCTGGGATGAGATGAAGAAGGTCATTTAAGTATACATTCCATAATAATGATCCTAATACACTACCCTGTGGAAGAGATGCACCAAAAAAGTGTTTTGTTGATTCTATTCCGTTGAGAACTACGCTTAGAGATCTACGTTGAAGGTAATCACTAAGGAGTCATAGTGCAGAGCCGGCGATTCCTAGTGCCTGCGGTTTTGTCGAGAGTCCCTGGTGCCATACTCAGTCGAAAGCACCAACAATGTCCAGTGCTACTATATACCTGACCTTGGATTAATCTAGTGACTATTGTCGCATAGTGGAGAGGTTTAACAACAGATCAGGAACAGAGTGACCTTTTCTAAAGCCATGTTGACGGTCACGAAAAAGTGAGTGGAGTGGTAGTCGAAAATCACTGTCATCGGCCGCGAGATTATTGTTTCAAGAATCTTGCCTGTCATTGACAGGAGTGACACTGGTCTGCAGTTGCTGATTTCCGCTCTCTCTCTCTCTCTCTCTCTCTCTCTCTCTCTCTCTCTCTCTCTCTCTCTCTCTCTCTCTCTCTCTTCTCTCTCTCTCTCTCTCTCTTTCTTTTCTCTCTCTCTCTCTCTCTCTCTCTCTCTCTCTCTCTCTCTCTCTCTCTCTCTCTCTCTCTCTCTCTCTCTCTCTCTCTCTCTCTCTCTCTCTCTCTCTCTCTCTTCTCTCTCTCTCTCTCTCTCTCTCTCTCTCTCTCTCTCTCTCTCTCTCTCTCTCTCTCTCTCTCTCTCTCTCTCTCTCTCTCTCTCTCTCTCTCTCTCTCTCTCTCTCTCTCTCTCTCTCTCTCTCTCTCTCTTTTCTCCCAGGAATTTGTCTTTAAAATAATTACAAGTGGAAGTAGATGTAATTCGTTCGCTGCGTGATCCGAGAAAGGTATCCCGGTATTTCATAAGCCCAGCCTCCTCTATACCTCATGCAATATTTGAAGTCATAAAATTACAATGCAGCGAAGTATAAATACGCGTACTTTTGTGCCGATAAATCTCTGTACATATGTTCACTTTCAAAAATATTATATACATGTGTATTTCTGTTCGTATGTATTCATATGTGATTACATAGGTATTTTTGTATTTATGGTTGTATATATGTGTACTTATGCATATGTATATATCAGTACGCGTCCATATGCGTATATGTGTACAAGTACATATTTATTCAAGCATATATTTTTGTACTCTTGCGTATGCATATGTGCCTATGTATATGAGTGAGAATGTATGCATGTATGTATTTTTTTAGTTTGAATACATGTGTATATATTTGCATGGGTCTTTTCATGCATACGCATATTTTTAAAGGTATTTTCACGTTTGTATATTAAGGGGTGTGTACGTGTATGTGTGTATCAGAACCACCACTACCACCATCATGTGCATGTGTATATATATATATATATATATATATAGTTAAGTTGATGCTCTGAACAGCGACCTCGGGGTAATCAATTTTGGGAATTGTCTGTAAAAAAATAATCTTAGAGCCCCTGCACATGTCAACTGATCAGAGAGCCCCTGCACATGTCAAGTGATCAGAGAGCCCCTGCACATGTCAACTGATCAGAGAGCCCCTGCACATGTCAAGTGATCAGAGAGCCCCTGCACATGTCAACTGATCAGAGAGCCCCTGCACATGTCAACTGATCAGAGAGCCCCTGCACATGTCAAGTGATCAGAGAGCCCCTGCACATGTCAAGTGATCAGAGAGCCCCTGCACATGTCAAGTGATCAGAGAGCCCCTGCACATGTCAACTGATCAGAGAGCCCCTGCACATGTCAACTGCTCAGAGAGCCCCTGCACATGTCAAGTGATCAGAGAGCCCCTGCACATGTCAAGTGATTAGAGAGTCCTGCACATGTCAACTGATCAGAGAGTCCCTGCACATGTCAACTGATCAGAGAGCCCTGCACATGTCAACTGATCAGAGAGCCCTGCACATGTCAACTGATCAGAGGCCCTGCACATGTCAACTGATCAGAGAGCCCCTGCACATGTCAAGTGATCAGAGAGCCCCTGCACATGTCAAGTGATCAGAGAGCCCCTGCACATGTCAAGTGATCAGAGAGCCCCTGCACATGTCAAGTGATCAGAGAGCCCCTGCACATGTCAACTGATCAGAGAGCCCCTGCACATGTCAACTGATCAGAGAGCCCCTGCACATGTCAACTGATCAGAGAGCCCCTGCACATGTCACTGATCAGAGCCTGCATGTCAACTGATTAGAGAGCCCTGCACATGTCAAGTGATCAGAGAGCCCCTGCACATGTCAACTGATCAGAGAGCCCCTGCACATGTCAAGTGATCAGAGAGCCCCTGCACATGTCAATTGATCAGAGAGCCCCTGCACATGTCAACTGATCAGAGAGCCCCTGCACATGTCAAATGATCAGAGAGCCCCTGCACATGTCAAGTGATCAGAGAGCCCCTGCACATGTCAAGTGATCAGATAGCCCCTGCACATGTCAACTGATCAGAGAGCCCCTGCACATGTCAACTGATCAGAGAGCCCCTGCACATGTCAAGTGATCAGAGAGCCCCTGCACATGTCAACTGATCAGAGAGCCCCTGCACATGTCAACTGATCAGAGAGCCCCTGCACATGTCAACTGATCAGAGAGCCCCTGCACATGTCAACTGATCAGAGAGCCCCTGCACATGTCAACTGATCAGAGAGCCCCTGCACATGTCAAGTGATCAGAGAGCCCCTGCACATGTCAAGTGATCAGAGAGCCCCTGCACACGTCAACTGCTCTACGAATCGTCACCTGGTAACACTTGACTGGTGTTTAAAATGTGAAGCCAATTTAATAAGGCTTTCTGAAGTTATGAACGACAGCGTTATATGTTATGAGGACACTCTAGGTGACAGATGGTCGGCGGTCAGTATTCTGTGCTCAGGAAATATAAGAATGCTATTAAAACGCGAGTCTCTGTATTTTTTGTATATTCTATTTGCAGTTGCATTAGTTTTGAAATTCTCTGCAATGCTGTAGATAGTCAAATGCGATGAAAAAGAAAATCAAAGAATTCTAGGTTTTAAGAAAATTATCATTACTTTTTCAAATTTGCTCACACCAAAGTAAATGGGATCCATCCTGGCCGTAAGCTGCATAAACCATTAAATACTGAAGCCATTTAAAAGATGTAAATACATATATTATCATCGTGACGATTAAAAAAAGAATAAAAATTCCCCTCACTTTAAAATGACGAAATTGTGAAATCTGCACAAAATACATGAAGTTCATTCTTCACTCTAGTTGAAATAGGACCCAACTTATTTTGTCTTTGAATATTTGAAGTTACACCGATGAGCGTTGGAAGAGCTACAGAACATTCCAGGACGCGGGTAATGAGTTCAGTAACTTTGGTCACAGGACACCTGCACTTGCCAGTTCTTCCTCGATTCTGGTCTTCGTTTCCGCACACAAGACCTAGAAATTTCAATACGATAGGATGAAGCGTTGCCGAGTTATAAGCGAATGAACAATGGAAATTGGAAGAATAAAATAGGGAAAAAGATTCAGACGCTTTCAGGGATACCTGAAAAGCAGGAATGTGAAATGTTGAACGTAGTATTGTAAGGTAAGGGAAATAGGGAGGAGTAAGAGTGAGGTGAGAATTTGGGTAGGAGGGAGTAGACAGTTAGTGGGAATAAATGGGATGAGGTAAGAAGACTGGAGAAAGAGGTGGGAGGGAGGAGGTTAGATGAAGGGTATTTCAAACTTTCCTGTGTAGTCAAGATTTTAAATTAGCTCATTTACAAATCAACGCGACTAAGTTTCCCGCTGTTGTGAGTGTTTATGACAGCTTCACACACACACACGGACATACACACACACACACACACACACACACACACACACACACACACACACATACACACACACATACACACACACACACACACATACACACACACATAAGGAAATTGATTGGGAGAACTTGGAGCCACATGGGGGCCAAGAAACGTGGAGGGCTAAGATGCTGGAGGTGGTACTGGAAAATCTCATGTACCAACACGTAAGGGACACTACCAGAGAGAGAGGAAATGACGAACCAGCGAGACTGGACCTAGTATTCACCCTGAGTAGTGCAGATATTGAGGACATCACACATGAAAGCCCCTTGGGGCCAGTGATCATATGGTTCTAAGTTTCGAATACATAGTAGAGTTACAAGTGGAGGGGAAGCAGGAAGGGCTGCACATTTGAAGCCAAACTACAAGAAAGGGGACTATGTGGGCATGAGGAACTTCCTGCACAGAGTTCAGTGGGACAGAGAGATGGCAGGAAGTCAGTAGACGAGATGATGGAATATATGACAACAATTTGCAAGGAAGCTGAGGAGAGGTTTATACCCAAGGGTAACAGGAGAAGCGAAAAAGACAGGATGAGCCCATGGTTCACCCAAATGTGCAGGAAGCCAAAACCAAGTGTGCAAGGGAATGGAAGAGGTACAGAAGGCAAAGAACCCCGGAGAATAAGGAGAGCAGTCGTAGAGCCAGAAATGAATATGCACAGATCAGAAGGAGGCCCAAAGACAGTACGAGAATGACATAGCAGCGAAAGCCAAATCTGACCCAAAGCTGCTGTACAGCCACATCAGGAGGAGAACAACAGTCAAGGACCAGGTGATCAGGCTGAGGAAGGTAGGAGGAGGTCACAAGAAATGACTGGGAAGTGTGTGAGGAGCTCAACATGAGATTCAAAGAGGTGTTCACAGAGGAGATAGAAGGGCCTCCAGAAAGGAGGAGAGGTAGGGTACACCATCAAGTGCTGGACACAATACACACAAATGAGGAGGAAGTGAAGAGGCTACAGCGAGCTAGATACTTCAAAGGCGATGGGGCCAGATAACATCTCTCCATGGGTCCTGAGAGAGGAGCAGAGGAGCTATGTGTACCCTAACAACGATCTTCAACACATCTATCGAAACAGGGCAACTACCTGAGGTTTGGAAGACAGCAAATGTAGTTCCAATTTTTAAAAAAGGAGACAGGAACGTAGCACTAAACTACAGACCAGTGTCACTGACATGTATTGTATGCAAGGTCATGGAGAAGATAGTCAGGAGAAGGGTGGTTGAGCACCTAGAAAGGAATGAGCTTATCAACGACGGCCAACACGGTTTCAGGGACGGAAATCCTGTGTCACAAACCTACTGGAGTTCTACGACAGGGTGACAGCGATAAGGCAAGAGAGAGAGGGTGGGTAGATTGCATATTCTTGGATTGTAAGAAGGCGTTTGACACAGTTCCACACAAGAGATTAGTGCAGAAGCTGGAGGACCAGGCAGGGGTAACAGGGAAGGCACTACATTGGATCAGGGAATACCTGTCAGGAGACAGCAGCGAGTCATGGTACGTGGCGAGGTGTCAGAGTGGGCGCCGGTGACGAGCGGGGTTCCACAGGGGTCAGTCCTGGGACCAGTGCTGTTTCTGGTATTTGTGAACGACATGACGGAAGGAATAGACTCCGAAGTGTCCCTGTTTGCAGATGATGTGAAGTTGATGAGAAGAATTCAATCGGACGAGGACCAGGCAGAACTACAAGGGATCTGGACAGCCTGCAAGCCTGGTCCAGCAACTGGCTCCTGGAGTTCAACCCCACCAAGTGCAAAGTCATGAAGATTGGGGAAGGGCAAAGAAGACCGCAGACGGAGTACAGCCTAGGGGGCCAGAGACTGCAAACCTCAATCAAGGAAAAGATCTTGGGGTGAGTATAACACCAGACACATCTCCTGAGGCGCACATCAACCAAATAACTGCTGCAGCATATGGGCGCCTAGCAAACCTAAGAACAGCATTCCGACATCTTAATAAAGAATCGTTCAGGACCCTGTACACTGTGTACGTTAGGCCCATATTGGAGTATGCAGCACCAGTTTGGAACCCACACCTAGCCAAGCATGTGAAGAAGCTCGAGAAAGTGCAAAGGTTTGCAACAAGACTAGTCCCGGAGCTAAGGGTATGTCCTACGAGGGAGGTTAAGGGAAATCGACCTGACGACACTGGAGGACAGGAGAGATAGGGGAGACATGATAACAACATATAAGATACTGAGAGGAATTGACAAAGTGGACAGAGACAGAATGTTCCAGAGATGGGACACAACAACAAGGGGACACAGATGGAAGTTGAAGACTCAGATGAATCACAGAGATGTTAGGAAGTATTTCTTCAGTCACAGAGTTGTCGGGAAGTGGAATAGTTTAGGAAGCGATGTAGTGGAGGCAGGCTCTATACATAGCTTTAAGCAGAGGTATGATAAAGCTCATGGCGCAGGGGGAGTGACCCAGTAGCGGCCAGTGAAGAGGCGGGGCCAGGAGCTTTGACTCGACCCCTGCAACCACAACTAGGTGAGTACAACTAGGTGAGACATACACACACAACACACACACAGCACACACACGTGGAACTGAACAGGATATCAACGCCAGCAGCACGGATTCAGGGAAGGCAAATCATGTGTAACAAACCTCCTAGGAGTTCTATGATAAAGTAACAGAGGTAAGGCAAGAGAGAGAAGGGTGGGTTGATTGCATTTTCCTGGACTCAGGAAGGCCTTCGACACAGTTCCTCACAGAGATTAGTAAAAGTTGGAAGAACAAGCGTGTATAACAGGAAGGGCACTGGAATGGATCAGGGAATACCTCACAGGAGGCAACAACGGTCATGGTCGTGATGAGGTATCACAGTGGGCGCCTGTGACGACGGTGTACCACAGGGGTCAGTCCTAGGACCAGTGCTATTCTTGGTATATGTGAATGACATGACGGATGGGATAAACTCAGAAGTGTCTCTGTTCGCAGATGATGTGAAATTAATGAGGAGAATCACATGGAGAGGACCAGCAGGACTTCAAAGAGACCTGGACAAGCTTGACATCTGGTCTAGCAACTGGCTTCTCGAATTAATCCCACCAAATGCAAAGTCATGAAGATCGGAGAAGGGCAAAGAAGACCGCAGACAGAGTACAGGCTAGGTGGACAAAGGCTACAAACCTCGACAAAGGAGAAAGACCTTGAGGTGAGTTTAACGCCAAGCACGTCTCCGGAAACACACATCAACCAGATAACTGCGGCAGCATATGGGCGACTGGCAAACCAAAGATTAGCGTTCCGTTACCTTAACAAGGAATCGTTCAAGACACTATACACCGTGTACGTCAGGCCCATACTAGAGTATGCACCTCCAGTCTGGAACCCACACCTGGTCAAGCACGTCAAGAAATTAGAGAAAGTGCAAAGGTTTGCGACACGACTAGTTCCACAACTCAGGGGACTGTCCTATGAAGAAAGGTTGAGGTAAATAGGACTAACAACACTGGAGGATAGAAGGGTTAAAGGAGATATGATAACGACATACAAAATACTGCGAGGAATCGACAAGGTAGATAGTGACAGGATGTTCCAGAGAGGGAACACAGAAACAAGGGGGCACAACTGGAAGCTGAAGACTCAGATGAGTCAAAGAGTAGTCAGGAAGTGGAATAGTCTAGCGAACGATATAGTGGAGGCGGGAACCATACATAGTTTTAAGATAAGGTATGATAAAGCTCATGGAGCAGGGAGAGCAGAGACCCATTAGCAGACAGCGAAGAGGCGGGGCCAGGAGCTGATTCTCGACCCCTGCAACCACAATTAGGTGAGTACAATTAGGTGAGTACACACACACACATACACACACACACATGTACCACACATGTACCAACACGTAAGGGACACTACCAGAGAGAGAGGAAATGACGAACCAGCGAGACTGGACCTAGTATTCACCCTGAGTAGTGCAGATATTGAGGACATCACACATGAAAGCCACCTTGGGGCCAGTGATCATGTGGTTCTAAGCTTTGAATACATAGTAGAGTTACAAGTGGAGGGGGAAGCAGGAAGGGCTGCACAAATGAAGCCAAACTACAAGAAATGTGACTATGTGGGCATGAAGAATTTCCTGCACGGAGTTCAGTGGGACAGATAGATGGCAGGGAAGTCAGTAGACGAGATGATGGAATATATGACAACAATTTGCAAGGAAGCTGAGGAGAGGTTTATACCCAAGGGTAACAGGAGAAGCGAAAAAGACAGGATGAGCTCATGGTTCACCCAAAGGTGCAGGGAAGCCAAAGCCAAGTGTGCAAGGGAATGGAAGAAGTACAGAAGGCAAAGGACCCAGGAGAATAAGGAGAGCAGTCGTAGAGCCAAAAATGAATATGCACAGATCAGAAGGGAGGCCCAAAGACAATACGAGAATGACATAGCAGCGAAAGCCAAATCTGACCCAAAGCTGCTGTACAGCCACATCAGGAGGAGAACAACAGTCAAGGACCACTCGATCAGGCTGAGGAAGTTAGGAGGGGAGGTCACAAGAAATGACAGAGAAGTGTGTGAGGAGCTCAACATGAGATTCAAAGAGGTGTTCACAGAGGAGATAGAAGGGCCTCCAGAAAGGAGGAGAGGTAGGGTACACCATCAAGTGCTGGACACAATACACACAAATGAGGAGGAAGTGAAGAGGCTACTAAGCGAGCTAGATACCTCAAAGGCGATGGGGCCGGATAACATCTCTCCATGGGTCCTGAGAGAGGGAGCAGAGGAGCTATGTGTACCTCTAACAACGATCTTCAACACATCTATCGAAACAGGGCAACTACCTGAGGTTTGGAAGACAGCAAATGTAGTTCCAATTTTTAAAAAAAGGAGACAGGAACGTAGCACTACACTACAGACCAGTGTCACTGACATGTATAGTATGCAAGGTCATGGAGAAGATAGTCAGGAGAAGATTGGTTGAGCACCTAGAAAGGAATGAACTTATCAACGACGGCCAACACGGTTTCAGGGACGGGAAATCCTGTGTCACAAACCTACTGGAGTTCTACGACAGGGTGACAGCAATAAGACAAGAGAGAGAGGGGTGGGTAGATTGCATATTCTTGGATTGTAAGAAGACGTTTGACACAGTTCCACACAAGAGATTAGTGCAGAAGCTGGAGGACCAGGCAGGGGTAACAGGGAATGCACTACATTGGATCAGGGAATACCTGTCTGGAAGACAGCAGCGAGTCATGGTACGTGGCGAGGTGTCAGAGTGGGCGTCGGTGACGAGCGGGGTTCCACAGGGGTCAGTCCTGGGACCAGTGCTGTTTCTGGTATTTGTGAACGACATGACGGAAGAAATAGACTCCGAAGTGTCTCTGTTTGCAGATGATGTGAAGTTGATGAGAAGAATTCAATCGGACGAGGACCAGGCAGAACTACAAAGGGATCTGGACAGGCTGCAAGCCTGGTCCA
This sequence comes from Cherax destructor, assembly GCA_009830355.1. NCBI lineage: Eukaryota > Metazoa > Arthropoda > Malacostraca > Decapoda > Parastacidae > Cherax > Cherax destructor. Next base: position 3,900 of record WNWK01034055.1, on the reverse strand, counting down.
GCAACTGGCTCCTGGAGTTCAACCCCACCAAGTGCAAAGTCATGAAGATTAGGGAAGAGCAAAGAAGACCGCAGACGGAGTACAGCCTAAGGGGTCAGAGACTGCAAACCTCAATCAAGGAAAAAGATCTTGGGTGAGTATAACACCAGGAACATCTCCTGAGGCGCACATCAACCAAATAACTGCTGCAGCATATGGGCGCCTAGCAAACCTAAGAACAGCATTCCGACATCTTAATAAAGAATCGTTCAGGACCCTGTACACTGTGTACGTTAGGCCCATACTGGAGTATGCAGCACCAGTTTGGAACCCACACCTAGCCAAGCATGTGAAGAAGCTCGAGAAAGTGCAAAGGTTTGCAACAAGACTAGTCCCGGAGCTAAGGGGTATGTCCTACGAGGGGAGGTTAAGGGAAATCGACCTGACGACACTGGAGGACAGGAGAGATAGGGGGGACATGATAACAACATATAAGATACTGAGAGGAATTGACAAAGTGGACAGAGACAGAATGTTCCAGAGATGAAACACAACAACAAGAGGACACAGTTGGAAGTTGAAGACTCAGTTGAATCACAGAGATGTTAGGAAGTATTTCTTCAGTCACAGAGTTGTCGGGAAGTGGAATAGTTTAGGAAGTGATGTAGTGGAGGCAGGCTCTATACATAGCTTTAAGCAGAGGTATGATAAAGCTCATGGCGCAGGGAGAGTGACCCAGTAGCGGCCAGTGAAGAGGCGGGGCCAGGAGCTTTGAATCGACCCCTGCAACCACAACTAGGAGAGTACAACTAGGTGAGTACACACACACACACACACAGCAGACCCCTGAAAACACAGTGTTAGAGAGGAAACTGAAGGTATGGTACACTAATGCTGATGGAATAACAAATAAGTGGGAGGAGTGGCACGAAAGAGTCAAAGAGGCATCACCGGATATAATAGCTCTCACAGAAACCAAGCTCACAGGTATGATAACAGATGCCATCTTCCCAATGGGATACCAGATCCTGAGGAAAGACAGAGAGAACAGAGGGGGTGGAGGAGTGGCACTGCTGACCAAAAACCGATGGGATTTTGAAGAGCTGGAGAGAGGAGACAGAGGAGAAACTGAGGATTACATAGTAGGACTGCTACAGTCTGGAGGTCCCAAGGTGGTAAATGCAGTAATGTATAACCCACCACCGAACAGCAGGAGGCCAAGGCAAGAATATGACGAGAGTAATAGAGCGATGATTGACACACTGGCCGAAGTGGCCAGACGGGCCCATGCGAACAGGGCGAAGCTACTGATCATGGGTGACTTCAACCATAAGGAAATCGATTGGGAGTCCTTAGAGCCCCATGGGGGCCAACAAACGTGGAGGTCTAAGATGCTGGAGGCGGTACTGGAAAATCTCATGTACCAACACGTAAGGGACACTACCAGAGAGAGAGAGGAGAGGACGAACCAGCGAGCCTAGACCTAGTATTCATCCTTAGTAGTGCAGATATTGAGGACATCACACATGAAAGCCCCCTTGGGGCCAGTGATCATATGGTTCTAAGCTTCGAATATATAGTAGAGTTACAAGTGGAGGGGGAAGTAGGAAGGGCTGCACGAATGAAGCCAAACTACAAGAAAGGTGACTACGTGGGCATGAGGAACTTCCTGCATGGAGTTCAGTGGGACAGAGAGCTGGCAGGGAAGTCAGTAGACGAGATGATGGAATATATGACAACAATTTGCATGGAAGCTGAGGAGAGGTTTATATCCAAGGGTAACAGGAGAAGCGAAAAAGCCAGGATGAGCCCATGGTTCACCCAAAGGTGCAGGGAAGCCAAAACCAAGTGTACAAGGAAATGGAAGAGGTACAGAAGGCAAATAACCCAGGAGAATAAGGAGAGCAGTCGTAGGGCCAGAAATGAATATGCACAGGTCAGAAGGGAAGGCCCAAAGACAGTATGAGAATGACATAGCAGCGAAAGCCAAATCTGACCCAAAGCTGCTGTACAGCCACATCAGGAGGAGGACAACAGTCAAGGACCAGGTGATCAGGCTGAGGAAGGAAGGAAGGGAGGTCACAAGGAATGACCGGGAAGTGTGTGAGGAGCTCAACATGAGATTCAAAGAGGTGTTCACAGAGGAGATAGAAGGGCCTCCAGAAAGGCAGAGAGGTAGGGTACACCATCAGGTGCTGGACACAATACACACAACTGAGGAGGAAGTGAAGAGGCTACTAAGCGAGCTAGATACCTCAAAGGCGATGGGGCTGGATAACATCTCTCCATGTGTCCTGAGAGAGGGAGCAGAGGAGCTATGTGTACCCTTAACAACAATCTTCAACACATCTATCGAAACAGGGCAACTACCTGAGGTATGGAAGACAGCAAACGTAGTTCCAATTTTTAAAAAAGGAGACAGGAATGTAGCACTAAACTACAGACCAGTGTCACTGACATGTATAGTATGCAAAGTCATGGAGAAGATAGTCAGGAGAAGAGTGGTGGAGCACCTAGAAAGGAATGAGCTTATCAACGACGGCCAACACGGTTTCAGGGACGGAAAATCATATGTCACAAACCTACTGGAGTTCTACGACAGGGTGACAACAATAAGACAAGAGAGAGAGGGGTGGGTAGACTGCATATTCTTGGATTGTAAGAAGGCGTTTGACACAGTTCCACACAAGAGGCTAGTGCAGAAGCTGGAGGACAAGGCAGGGGTAACATGGAAGGCACTACAATGGATCAGGAAATACCTGTCAGGAAGACAGCAGCGAGTCATGGTACGTGGCGAAGTGTCACAGTGGGCGCCGGTGACGAGTGGGGTTCCACAGGTGTCAGTCCTAGGACAAGTGCTGTTTCTGGTATTTGTGAACGACATGACGGAAGGAATAGACTCTGAAGTGTCCCTGTTTGCAGATGATGTGAAGTTGATGAGAAGAATTCAATCGGACGAGGACCAGGCAGAAATACAAAGGGATCTGGACAGGCTGCAAGCCTGGTCCAGCAATTGGCTCCTGGAGTTCAACCCCACCAAGTGCAAAGTCATGAAGATTAGTGAAGGGCAAAGAAGACCGCAGACGGAGTACAGCCTAGGGGGCCAGAGACTACAAACCTCACTCAAGGAAAAAGATCTTGGGGTGAGTATAACACCAGGCACATCTCCTGAGGCGCACATCAACCAAATAACTGCTGCAGCATATGGGCGCCTAGCAAACCTAAGAAAAGCATTCCTACATCTTAACAAAGAATCGTTCAGGACCCTGTACACTGTGTACGTTAGGCCCATACTGGAGTATGCAGCACCAGTTTGGAACCCACACCTAGCCAAGCACGTAAAGAAGCTAGAGAAAGTGCAAAGGTTTGCAACAAGACTAGTCCCGGAGCTAAGGGTATGTCCTACGAGGAGAGGTTAAGGGAAATCGACCTGACGACACTGGAGGACAGGAGAGATAGGGAAGACATGATAACGACATATAAGATACTGAGAGGAATTGACAAGGTGGACAACGACAGAATGTTCCGGAGATGGGACACAGCAACAAGGGGACAAAGTTGGAAGTTGAAGACTCAGATGAATCACAGAGATGTTAGGAAGTATTTCTTCAGTCACAGAGTGGTCGGGAAGTGGAATAGTTTATTAAGTGATGTAGTGGAGGCATGCTCCATACATAGCTTTAAGAAGAGGTATGATAAAGCTCATGGCGCAGGGAGAGTGACCCAGTAGCGGCCAGGGAAGAGGTGGGGCCAGGAGGTATGACTCGACCCCTGCAACCACAACTAGGTGAGTACACACATACACACACACACACACACACACACACACACACACACACACACACACACACACACACACAAGCTTATAAACGACAACCAGCACGGTTTCAGGGAAGTAAAATCCTGTGTTACAAACCTACT
>WNWK01034054.1:0-20687 GCA_009830355.1 Cherax destructor | reverse complement strand
GATCTTAGAGAGAAAAAAACTAATCTAGGACACAGTCGAGGGGGGAAGGTGGGAAACAGGAATGTTGAGGACGGACACACTTCCTCTACTCTGCCACAAAGATTGATTTGCCAGATATGTGCCAACCAAAAACTGGCAGAGCAAACTCAGTGCCTTAGGGCAGAGGTTCAGAGGAAGACTGACACAATCAACACAGTTCACTATAACCTACTATACACCTAAATGTCCAAGTAATGCAAATTAATGTTGACAAATGTTATACAACTATGAAAGTGAATAAAAGGATGCACAAAGAATATAAATTACGTAACAGAATATGAATGGGATCAAAGAGGGGGCAAACTAGGAGTCACCAGTAATAAATGATTATCATCAGAAAATTACAAATTAAATACAACAGTTATAAACTCCTACATGACTATGGCCAAATTATTTAAATAGCATAAATATATGAATAGGAAGTGCTGAAAAAGCAGTTTATTACATATATTAAAACAAAATCAGAAAATGAAGCAGAGAAAGGTATTTTCACATAAGCAAAAACAAATGACGGGCTAGAAAGTCCAACAATGAGAAAGGAAATTGTTAAAAAAAAATTTAAAAACAAATATACATACATGTAGTTATATTCTTCAGCAAATTAAAGGGATTATTATTATAATCAAAAGAAGCGCTAAACCAAAGGGTCAAAAGGGACACAAAAGGGAAAAAGGGATGCAGGGACAATGGGTTGAAAGAGGGAGGGATGATTAGTAGGGTAGGGAGTGCAAAGGGCAGTGGAAAAATGCGGGGAAAGGGGGGGTAGCAAGAGATTAAGGTAGAAGGGAATGGGGGGAGGCTAGAGGCATAATTTTGTTTTTGTGTAGAAGTCGGTTGCCGAAAAAAGTCAATGAGAGAGTCAGGATTAAAGGAGGGCCCATCAGCAAAGAAGGGAAGGTAAAGAAAGGGCAGCAGAGCGAAGACAACGCTGAGGTAAATTCTGCGTTCGTTGATAGTGGGGGCAGTCCAACAGAATATGGCAAACAGATTTTGGGAACCCTTTGGAAAACCCTAAAAGAGGGGGACGGGGAGCCTCTCCATGAGATACCCGGGGAGTAAGACGAGTGTGGCCGATGGAAGAGGGAGTGAGCTCCCAACCTCACATTGGTGAAAAAAAGGGCCAGAAATCTATATTTCGGTTTAATAGAATGAAGTTTGTTATTTAGCATAAACCAGCTTGTTGCCAACGGGCAAGGGGGGTGCAATGACCAAAAATACTCCGTGAATGAAGCACCCTATATGAAACGGGAAGGTCATGTACTGCTGACCGGGGTTTTCTGCCTGTTCATTACCCCTTATGTCAACATGACCAGGGACCCAAAAAAAACAATATCTTTGTGTTTGCTAGAGATACAGTGTAATCAAAGTTGGAAAAGAAGAATTGGGGGGTGAGGTGTATCAAATTTTCGGATAGCCTGTAAAGCTTAGTAGACTAAGGGAGTCTGAAATGACCAAAAAATGGTGACAGTCATAGATGAATACAGATAAGTACAAGAAGGGAAAACAATTCAGCCATAAATATGCTAGCCGAGGATAATAGATGCCCTCACACGACGCTGTCCAAAAACATTTGTTGGGATCCACGCTGTCAGAAGACTTAAACCATCGGTGTACACTGCGTATGGGAATGAGAAAAAGGGGTTTCTGGGAAAAGAGCGAGAAGCCGCCGTAGGTAGTTGGGTTTTTCGACAAGGCAGAGGAAAAAAAACAGACACGGACAGCAGAAATTTCCCCGGGGGGGGAAAGGGGAGATGCCACATAAACAAGAAAGGTGGTAGCTAAAAGACAATAGCGAATGTAGACGAAGAGAAAAGGGAAGGAAACAGGGTCGACGAACAAATAAAGAGCGTCTACTAACCGGGCAACCTTACGTACATGGAAGGATTGCAGAGAGCATGAGGCAAATATATTGCGGGGCCCAAAAGGAAAATGACATCAGACAAGGATAAAATTTGCTTCCAATAGGGGCTCTCAATCCGGGGGAAAAACGGCCCAAGGCATCGCAACCTGGTGATGGATGGGATTAAGGCTGAAAGAGTAGCAGGGAAAACCCCAAAAATTTTTGGTCCCCATAATCGGGGAATTTTTAAAAAATTTGGGCTGAATGGGCAAGGGGGTTTTACGATCAGCCTCCCATAAAAATGTTAGGGTTTTAAGGACTTTCCGGGGTATGACAAGTTCCCTTTTAGAGGTAATGGGGGTTTTGGGGCAATCGACAGTCAAACAGGAGGCCGAGTAACCTGACTATCCTTTTGGGATACTAGCCTTTGGACAGTGGCCCCCACTATTGAACACTTAAAACTCCCCCTTTTTTTGAAAATTTATTTTGTAAAGGTTTTTTTTAAGTGTATTTTTTTGAAATTGGGCTAATCTAATTTAAAAATTCCTTATGGGAATAAATTCGTTTGGTAAAAAGACCCCCAACACATTCGGGGAAAGGGGGGATTTTTTGGGGGCCCAAAACGGGGTCCACTTTTAATGGTTCAAAGCCAAAAACATCTAGTAAACGTAATTTGATGAGCTTTGGGCCCCTAAAAAATTTAAAACCCCCTGGGGGGGCCCCCAAAAAACCGGTTGACGGCATGCTGGGGGGAAAATGCAATGAGGACACAAACACCCGCACAAGAAAAAGTCATCAAAATAAAGGATGACCAAAATTTTAGGGGGGAAAAAAGATGCCAGATTATTTATAGCAAGGAGAAAGAGTGTTGTGCCCAGAACCCCCCGGGGAACCTTCAGCTTGGGCAAACTTGGGAAAGCACATTACTAACCCGGACATAAAAAAAGCTTTCAGTTAAAACCCCCTTTAAAGGAAAAAAAGGTGTTGGGGAGGCCAAAATGGGGCCGGGCCAAAAACATTATACCCAGTTGTGTCATGCCTTCAAGGTAAAAAAGATGGCAAAACTGGGGGGTTTTATTGCAAAGGCATTAAAAAAATCCCGTATCCAAGTGCAGGGGGGTAATGGCAAAACGGTCCCGAAGCCATATTCCCCAGTGGGGGTATTGTGCATCTCTAAAACCATTCAAACATCTATTAACTAGCGTTCCATCACCTTGCAAACTGCATTTGGGGGGGGGGGGGAGGGTAGTGGGCATAAAGGTCCCGAGTCCCCGGTTTGCAAAAAGGAGAATGAAATTTTTCCCCACAGCTGGGGAAGAACCTTGCAAATTTAAAATTTTTAAAAAGATCGAAGAGGACAGAAAGAGCATTTTTAAAAAAATGCTGGGGTACACGAATATGTATCCCTTCCCCCCTTTTTTTCCATGATCAAAAAGGTGTTTTTCCTCATTTTTTTAAAGGGGAAAGGCAATTATAAGATTTTTTTTGAGAGAAAAAAATTTCCAAGGGCTCAAACCCCCTTTGGTGTTTTCCCCCCCTTTGGGGGGTTTTTTTTTTCCCGACGGCACGGGGGGGTTTTGACGTTTAGTAGCATTTCATTTCAAATTCCCCCAAAGGGCGGGGCCTAGTGGTGAGAAATGGGTTCTGGTCATGGCGGGGGGGAAAAAAAAATCGGGAGCCAGTGGTTTTTTGGGGGGGAAGCCATGTTAGTCCATTTTTCACCAGGGGCCCCTTTAAGAAACTCCTCCCCCTCGGCTTTGGGGCCCTTTTTTTTTCCCCCGTGACAGTTCAAAACCCCCAGGGGGGGCGGGGTGAGAGTTTAAAGGTTTTAAGTTGTAAAAAATTTGATCAAAATCCGGGTTTTGGGGAAAAACCCAGCCCCCCTTTCAGCCCCCCCCCCCCGGGGCTTTTTGCCCCCCAAAATTGAAAACCAAAACGAAAGGGGAAAAGGGGGGAAAACCCATACCCCAAAATTCTGGTGAGCAATGGTGAATAGTATGGGTGAATATGAACCCAAGTTTAAAAAAATTTTTCCCCATGCGAGAGTGGGGGAATATTCCCCATGGGCCCAGTATATACCGGATATGGCCTGGTAGCGTGCCATATGCTGTTCCAGGGGAAAGGGGAGTACATTTTGGAGTTCCGGGGGGTTTTAACAGGAAGTGATATAAAAAAGACAATGATAGCTTTTGCTTTTGGGAAAGAGAAATGGGAAAGCATCTTTTTTGTGGTGGTGGTGGGCGGAGGCACCACAGGGACCATGCTCCCACCGACGCCGCTGAGTCAGCTCATTTCAAAAAAGGGGGCAACCCCCACCCACCCCCAACCCCACAACCACAACCCTCCACTCCCCAACCCCCCCAACCTCCCAACCTCCCCCCCAAACCTGAAAAAATCCAGTACCCACCAGCAGACCATATTTGGGGCATGACAATTTTTTTGTCCCCATCAGTTTGAGGGAAAGTCAAGTAAATTCTTGCCCAATTTTAACAATGCCAGGAACGGGGAAAGCTTTGAATTATTTTTTTATGAACCTTGATGGATATTATTGTCGGGGAAAAACAAAGATACTCGAGACACCGGGAAACACAATACTTTCACCAACATCACCCCCAACAGGTGGAAAAGGAAAACCGGGCTGAGATGTACTTGTTCTTTGCCACAAAAACTTTTGCCTCATGTTTATAAACAGTGTCAAATCAAAATTGGTCGACAGCCCCTTTTGATTGAAAACACCGGGGGTTTTTGATATAAATAAAAGGGAATCGAGGTTTCTGCTGGGGTGCTTCCTTTTCGAAAAAACCCCCCTAAAGGGGAAACGAGGGTTTATAAGATTAGAAATGTTTTTTTGTTTGAAAAAAATTCAATATGCATTTTATCCCTTCAGGAAGTTTTTTTTTTTGGGTCACTGATTCTGTTAAAGGTAGACTTTTTTCACGTATTCCAAGCAAGAGGAAACGCTTTGGTATTAAAAATTTTTGGTTTTTTAAATCCCGTGGTATTTTTATTGGATATTATTGTGAAACCCGGGAAATTATACATTGCAAAATACCAGGGGGTTTTTTTATTCTTTTTTTTGGTTAGAACAATGATGGCCATATCTTGGGGGGATATATTATATACTATTTAACCCGGGGCACAAGCTCCTCCCAAAAAAATTTTTTAGTGAAATTGAAGATGTGTGCGGGGGGTAAACGAAGATATGCCAGGTTGTGGGGGCCCTGAGGAGGTGGGGGGTTTTTGCCAATGACATCAAGGGGGTTTCCCGGGGGGATGACAAACGAGATGTCCACTGTTGTCATCTATTCATCCTAAAAAATGACAGACACTGGCAGGCTGAATAGAAACCTGAACCCCTTCTAAAACCTGCAGCTGTATTGACTAACTCTCAATATGCGCTTTGTGGGGAAAAAAAAAATTGGTTTCTTATTGTGTTTTTAAAATTACAAGGGTAAAAACCCTTTTTTCCCCCCTGACATTACCATGCCCAAGCTTTTTAATATCTATAAGTTGAAGACCACAAAAAAAACCAATTTTTGGGGGTTTTTTTTATCTGTCAATTTTCAAATAAATTTAAAAAAAAAAGGGCCAAAACCCCTTTTTAAAAGAAACCAGCCCAACACCGTCTAAAACCTACCCCTGGCCCGAGGCTTTGGGGGGTGAACACTTTCCCCAAAAACACGGGGCCCACTGCTTGCAAGAAAAAGGCCCCAGGGAAAAGGGGGTTTTTTTTGCACATAAAAAACGCCCCCAAACGCAAAAACATCGTTTTTTTGGGGGGAAAAAAAAATTTGGGTGGAACCTTTTTTAAAAAAAGGGGGTAAACCTGAAAATGTGTGACTCTATTATGTTATAAGATGAAAAATAAAAAACTAATATTTTTTTTTAAAAATTTTTAAAAACTTTTTAAAAAAAATGGGAAAAAACCTTAAAATTTTTAAAAAATAAAAATTATTTGAAAACAGCACTTATTTTTTCTCAAGGCCAAAAAAATTTTTTGAACAAAAAAAAAAATTGATCAGAAAAGAACCAAAAAAAAAAAAATATTCCCGGTGAGGGGGTCGCGATGTTCCAACCCCGGGCCCTTTTTTGCCCCTTAAACCCCCAACCGGGGAGTATTATCGCTTTTTTTTCCCTTTTAAGAAAAAAACCTATCATTTCAAAAAAAAAATAATTTTTTTTTTTTTTTTTTTTCAGGGCCCCCGGGAAAAAAGACGGGGCCCCCCGACCCTAAAAAGGGGGCCCAAAAAAGGGGGGAAAAATGGAGCCCCCGAGAGCGCCCCCGATGATTCCCCCCGGGAAGGGGAAAAGGGGGGTTGGGGGAAAATACCCCGGGGAACATGAACGGGGCCCCGGGGGGGAGAATTTACCACCCCCCCATTTCTTCCAGACTGCCCCCTTTGGGGGAAAACCAAGTGATGGAGAAAAAAACCTACAAAGGTTTTGCATCAAAAAGGAAGGGGAATTTGCCCCTTTTGCTTAAAATCAAATTTTTCTCTGGGGTTTTTTTAAAGGGATGCCCCACGCAGCGCCAAACGTACTGCCAGAGCCCCAGCAGGGGCCCCCCCCGGAACAACTTCTGAGAATTTTCCCAAAAGGGGGAAGAATGGCTGCAAGCGGAGGAAAAAGGGATGTAAACCCTCATCAATGGAGGAGGGGGGGGAACCTAGGAGGAAGAGTGCTGGCCCCCCTTTTTCCCCCCCGGGCCAAACGGGGGGGGCCGGGGGGGGGAGAATAAAAAAAGGACAAAAGGAATTTTTTTGGGAAAAAATGATTTTTGTCATGAAAGCCCGGGAGGGCCGGGTGATGTGGGAAAAAGGAGGAAGGAGATGGAGGATAAAAAAGAAAAGAATGGTTCCAGGATCAAAATGGGGGGGAGTACGGGGGCCCCTCGGTTTTCGGGGTTTAACGCCCCTGGGGGATGCATTTAAAACAAACACACGAAAAACCTTTTCCCCCAAAAAAAAAAGGGGGAAAAAATTAACCCGTTTCAGCCCCCCAGGAGAAAAAAAAAAATTTTTTTTTGGGAGATTAAATATAGATTTACATAAAAAAAGAATAAAAAATAAAAAAAAGCTTTTTAAATGTAAAATGAAATTTAAATCCCTTTTTTTTTAATTTTTTGTTTTTAGGAAAGGGGGAAAAGGGGGGGGGTTTATTGGGGGGGCGGGAAAAATTTAAAAATTTTGGGCCCTAATATATCTAGGGCTTTTTTATCTATAAATTCACAAATAATAAAAAACAATATAAAAAAAAAAAAAAAAAATTTCATTTCTAAATAAAAAAAATTTCATTCGAATTGGGGGAAAAACGGCCCAAAAACTACCCCCCTTCAGACGCATTAGAAAAGGGAAAAACGAGTTTGTAATGCTAATGCATTAGATCACAGAAATTTTTCCTGTCCGGGTTTGGTAAAAAAACAACAGCAACAACAACTGGTTTTTTGCAAACTAAAAATTTTTTAAACCCTCATTTCTCTTTTATTCATTTAATCTTTTTTACTCACCTCTCCTTACATTAAGACCCCCCTCACCCCCCCCTCTCACCACCCTGCCTCTCATCCCCCCTGCCTCTACCACCACTGCCCTCCCACCCTGCCCCCCACCACCACTGCCTCTCACCACCACTGCCTCCCCCCCCCTCCTCTCACCCCCCGCCCCCTCACCACCCTCCCCCTCACCACCACTGCCCCCTCACCCCCACTGCCCCTCATCACCGCCTCTCCCCCCTTTTTTTCCAGTCCCCTTAAGGTGTGAACAGGAGTCTTTCCCCGCCCAAAGGCTGGCTGGTAACAACGGGACAACAACAACTGGTTTTTGGAAAACCCACCAAACTTCTACCCCTCCATTCTCTCGTTTATTCATTTAATCTTTTACCACCCTCTTTTCCATTAAAACTCCCCCCCAAATTTTCTCTCACCACTGCCTCTCACCACCATTGCCTCTCACCACCATTGCCCCCTCATCACCATTGCCTCTCATCACCACTGCCCCCATCACCACTGCCCCCACCACTTTCCCACGATTTCTTTTTTTAAACCCTATGGGTGTTCCTCACTTTCTTTCCCAAAAAAGGACTGACACTGGGACCCATCTTTGGGCCCGGGGTTTTTTTTAGCAGTCACACACAATAATCAAGGGCCAAAAACAATGGATTGTTAAGAAATGTTTTGTATGAACTCGAGGATAATGTTCACTCAACCAGAAAAAAATTTCACTGCCTGAGAACGTGGGGGGGGGCTTGCGGGCTTTTTATGTGGGTTGGCCCCTGAAAAAGGGTTCCCGGGCCGGCCCCCAAAATGGAGGGAACACACGAAAAAAGAGGGCAATTTTCCAAAAACTAAGAAAAAAATGAAATACATGAAAACAGAGATACACAAAAACCCAGGGACCACTGCAACCCCTATTTAAAACATGGAGGGGGAGAGAAGGGAAGAAATGCCCCAACTTTTAAAAACGCCGCAGGAGGGAAGGGGCGAACCCCCAGAGAAAAAGGTGTGCGTTAAAAAACACCAAGTAACAGAAGGGGGGGGCAAGGGAAAAAACCAGAAAAACAACATCTGGGATAAACAATGCCGAGGGAAGGGGGGAGATAAAAAAAGTGTATACCACTTATTCAAGTGGGTACAGGCTGCAGTGTAATGTAGAGAAGAATGAACAGAGCTGACTGTAAGGAATACCAGGGAAAAATGAGCACTTTCGTAAAGGTTCCATCGGGGAAAGGGGGTCCAAAAGAATAAATCATAGCCTGAAAAGGGGCGGATAACAGCAAGTGAAAATTTTGGGGTTTTTGTAAACAGACTCCAACAGGGGGGAAAAAGGGGGGAGCAATACCTTTAGCTCACCCGGGTACCCCTGGGGCCCCCGGGTATTCCATTGAAAAAAAGCCATGATTTATGAAGAAAGAAAAATCAAAAGGGAGACGTATCTATGGACTGGGGGGATTAGACAAGTCCACATGTGGAGGCAGCGGGGAAAAATTGTAAGCAAGAAAAGGGGGGCACTGTAAAAGGGGGAGTTTGTAGAGGGGGGAGAGAGAGGAACCGGGGGGGGAGCGGGGGTCCATCAACGTTCGTCTCCGAATATATTCTGCGACAGTTTCCCCGGGAAGACAAAGATGCAGGAGGGGCCACATTAGAGATGGAAGGAGGGGGGAGAAAAAAGGGGGGAGACTATGGACCGTACTAAAGTGGGGGGGGGGAAAAAGGGGGAAAAGGGGAAACTGAAAAAAGGATTTGGGAGGGGACAGGAGTGGAAGCACCTGGGAAGGGGCAGAAAAAAGGGGAAACTTGGGGGGGGGGGGGAGAAGGTATCGAACGAGGAGGAGGATGAACCTCCCCCCCGTAAGAACTAGTTTGAGGTGAGAAATCAGGCATGGGAACCCCGGGGAAAGGGAAAAATTTGCAGGAGGGGGGAAGGGAAGGAGGGAGAGGGAGAGTTTAAAATTTTTTTTTTTGCCATTTTTCCCCAAAAAAAAAGGGGGGGAGGTGAGGAGGAGGTGTTGGACGAGGTTTTTAGACACAGAACTGTGGGGGGAGTAGAGGGGGGTTACGAATGGGGTGCCGGGGGGGGGACCGGACCCAAAAAAAGGGGAAAGAATTAAGGGGGGGTTGGGGTTTTTCACCACAAGAGGAAGCTGGGGGATTTGGGAAACCCCCAGAAGAAAACATTTAGAATGGGGGAGAATGGGGGAAAAACGGGGGAGTCCCCTTTTAAGGCGAGATGAAAAAAGCCATGCATATGGGCCTTCCTTTTTTTGAGAAAAAAGGATTTCCCCCTCATTTGGGTAAACCTGGCAAGGGGCGGGGTGAGGGGTGCGCCTCATGACAGTTAAGGCAAGAGGGAGGTAGACTAAAAAAAGGATTGGCATGGTCGCGGCCCCACAGACTGGGCATTCGGCCATGGACCTGCAATATTTTGAGAATGCCCAAAAAATGCCAGCATTTTTTACACTGTTGCAGGGGGGGGGCCCACCCCAATATTTCGGGGCCCCCAAGAACCCCGGGGGGGAAGGTCAGGGAGTGAAAGTTGAGAGCAAATTTAAGGATATGGGTTTTGCCGGGCAGGGAGGAAAAAAATGTCAACTTTGAGTATGGGAAGGTCCTGAGCTCAACTGCCCAGAATGTCATCACACATTTTTTGGGAAAATTCCCTTTTGGGGCAATGGTATGGGGTAGAAAAAAAGGGCCACTACAAGTGTTGAGAGAAATGATGTTTTCAATATACAGGAGTATTTTCTATGGACAAAGGAGAGAAAGATCAGACTTGGAATTTCGGGGCTGTAACGATGCGTGTGCCACTTTGGGGGCGTGAAGGGGATGTTTTTTCCCACATCCCTTTTATTTTTAATACAAAGGATGGGAAAAAAGGTACAGTGGCCCCCCGCATTCAATTTAAATCCGTTCCAGCAGCTAGGTCTTTGGAAAAGTTAGTGGCTTTTAAATTTTTTTTCCCATAAGAAATAATGGAAATAAAATTTAATCCTTCCTGCTGTCAGGGGCCACAAAATAGTACTTCACTGTGAAGCTATTATCAACTCGACAGCTTATTTATCTATCAAAAACCCTCTAATGACATAATAAAAAAATATAAAAAAAAAAACCCCAATACACTCTAGAATGAATAAAAAAATGTATGTCATTATGAATGTGGTGGCTGGGAAGGATGGTGGTGGTGGGATTTGCCACAGCTGTGAAAACATCTTCCCATTCTTTCCTCCTTCAGACGTGTTAGTAAAAGGGGGAAAAAAAGGGTTTGTAATGCCCCTATCTTTTCATTAGATCACTTTTAGTCAGCTTCAAGGGAAAGAACAGAAATCATAATGCAAGGGTGGTAACAGCAACAACAACTGGTTTGTTTACAAAACCCAACCCCTTTATTTAATCTTTTGTTTCCCCCACCACTGCCTCTACCACCACTGCCTCTACCACCACTGCCTCTACCACCACTGCCTCTACCACCACTGCCCTACCACCAAATGCTTCCCCACTTAATGAACAAACTCCAAACAATTATAATTAAAGTGAAAAAGTCTGGATGAGTGCAGGGTAATGTTCTCTCGAGTGTAAACAACCCGGGCTGGCTCTCCAAGCGCCTTTGGGGGGACAGGGATGGACGCACTTGTTCGAATCGTGATATTTTGTTTGAATGGCGATATCGATTTTCTTGTTCTTAACCGTATGTTTACTGCCGAGCCGTTCGAATAGCGGGGTCCACTGTAGTAGAATTGGTCTCAGCATAAAAAAAAGTCCAGGGGGGGAAATTGGGTTTAAGGGGGGGCGTGACGACTGGTCGTTTCTGAGATGCATGAGAAGGAAGTAATGAAGATCATCATTTCGGATTTTGGGGCGTTTTGAAGTGGGACCAGAATTGGTCCGGGCGTGGGACGGGGGAGAAACCCCCAAAAATTTCCGCACCGTAGAGGAGAAGCCAGAAGCAAGGTCAGAGAAGAGCAAGGCCCGACGTGTCAAAAGGGCCAGTCGGTACCTCGGACCTGAAGTAGGTGACAACCGGCAGCAACGGAGGGAAAAAGGGGGATTGGGAAAATGTCTGATGGTGGTCCAAACGAGGCAGGGTCAGAACAGGGTGCGGTAACAGGAAGGGCCTGGGGATAGTAGGTTCACGGAGGGGGTTCCCTGTTTAGGGGTTATTTTTTTTCTTATTGTTTTTAAAAAAAAAAAAAAAAAAAAAAAAAAAGGGGGAAAGGGAGGGAAAAGCCCTAGGAGGAATAAAATAAAACCCTCCGCCAAGAGGACCTCAGCACCGCAAGTAGTGCAGATGCGGCAGGAAAACCCCCTCCATACCCTACCCTTCATGCCAGTAAAAACCAAAAAACCCCGGGTAGCAACCTTTAAAACCACCCCCTCACCTCGGGGGAAAAAGAGGGGGGCCGGACACCCGCCTTTAAAGCATACCTCCTTCAGCCACCCCCCCGGAATTCAGGTGGCCTCCAGGGATACACCCGCGCCCGAAAGACACCCAAAGCCACCCTCCGGGAGACCAGAGGGATCGGGCCCCCCAGGCAATCCGGGATTCCACGGAAACTACACCACCGCCAATAACCTCAATGGAATGGGATGGACCACGGATCCTTCCCTACCTAGGAACTACAATGCCTGTGGAGAGAAGCCCCCGGGAAAAAAAGGGAAGGGAATAAGGGGGGGAAAAGAGGAGGGAGGAGGAAAGGGAAAAGGGGGGAGGGGGAAGATGGGGAAGAGGAGGGAAGTTTGGGGGAAAAAATGGGTTTGGGGGCGGGGGGACGAAGCCCCAAAACCCCCAAATTCCTCAGCCCGGGAACCCTTTTTTCCGTGAAAAGGGGGCCCCCTTTAATTAAAGAGGAAAACAAAAAATTGCAATAAATGAAAATTCTTCAAATAATTGTAGAGCACACCCTTTTAGTCTTGTGGCATCAACTGGATGTAAGTTCTGTTCTTTTGTTTTTGCCTGATGGAAAGTAACTATTTACTGTAGTTTTTGGGAGTGTTGCTTTATGTTGTCTGATGTCTCATACCCTTTATTGATTTTTGGGAAATTTTTACTATACAGACTAGGTAGGGAGGCCCTGCATGTTAACGTCTCAAAAACCCAAAGTTTTAAAAATTTTTTATTAACATTTACATGGCAAAAATTTAAAGTTTTGATGTGATGACTTTTATTTTAAGCCAATCACGACTGGAAAAAGCACCCATTCTATATTTTTTTTTAATGTTATGGAAATAATGGACAAAGAAATTACACAAGGAAGAACAAATGAGACAGGGGGATGCTTTAAGTATTTAGGATGGCTCTAACCAATACATTCTACCCCACGCTCCATCACAATTACAATACATTCTCCCCCCATGCTCCATCAAAATTTAAATACAGTCCTAAAAAAAATGAAATTTATTAAAAATCATAGTAAAAAGGTTCATAAAAAGTATATAATAACAAATAGTTTCATATACATAGCATTGTACAACAAATGTGACAGCAGTCAACACTTTGGGAAGACATTACACTGCACAAAGGGGTAGATGGAAAATAAAAAATAATAATAATAATCAGACAAGTGCTAAAGCTGGTTAATATAGGCTTTATCAAGTACTTATTAATATGTTATGTACTTTATTTACTTGAAAAAGTTCACTCAAGGGTGAAACATTTCAAAATAAAGACCCCCTTTAATTGTTTGTTTATCACTTGTAAAACCCTTTTTAAAGTTGTTACAAGGGAGATGACTGGGGTAGTCATTACCTTTATGTTGTATAAAAGGGGGAGATGACTGGTGGGGGGTCATTACCTTCATGTAGTACAGTAGGGCCGCACTTGAAGGCAGGTTAGGTTTCCAGGCCCCGTAAAAATGAAATCCGGGAAATGGAACACCCCTTTTTTTTTCTTTTTTCTTCTTTTCTTTTTCCCCCCTTATAAATTGGGATATAAATGCCAGATAACAAGTTTACACTAACAAAATATTAAGTTAGCAATAGAACTAGGCATTAAAAAAAAAAAATAAAAAAATAAAATACAGTCAACCCTTGGGTTTTTTTCCCCAGTTTTTTGGGGTTTTGGTTTTGGGCACTTTTTTTGGGGAAAAATTGTCTTAGTTTTTTTTGGGTTGTCTTAGTTTTCATTGATGGTACGGAACCTGTCCATGTGCCCAGCGGGACATACAAAGCCGCAAGCCCACCTCCCATGCACCTCCCCGTACATTGTCACACAGTCTAGCATTGTTTATGCTTGAGGAACATCACCCCCGGAGTTCATATAAAACATTTATTAATAATTCATTGGTTTTTGGGCCCTTTATTATTGTGTGTGACTACTAAATAAGCTACCATGGTCCCAAAGAAAGCTTCTAGTGCCAATTTTTTTTTAAAAAGTGGGGAAAAATAGAACTGAAGAAAGAAAAAAAAAGAAAAATATGATATGGGAAGATTTTCCCAGCTTCCCCGGACATATACAATAAGGCCCCATCAACCATCGGTTCCATTGTTGGGGAGAAAAGAAATCACGGGAAACTAATGTTGCGATAGGGGGGAATAAGATCGAAACGGATCACAATCAATTAAAAAAATGGAGAAATAATTGTTGGGGTAGATAAACAAAAACTGCTAGTGGGTGATAGTGTTGTGCAATCCATCATGGGGAAAAACAAGGAGTTCCATGCCGATCTTGGTTTTTGAAAATGCCAGCAAAGGCTTGGGTTTGAAAAAATTCAAGAAGCAAAGTGGCATACACAGGGGGTTTTAAAAGGGATGGTGGGGGTGCCAGTTCAGATAAACAAGGGGCTGGAAAAAATTTTTGCATGACTTTAAAAAAATGTAGAGGCAGGAATTTAAACCCAAAAAAAGGTTTTAAATTTTGACGAAACAGGCCTCTTTGGAAGAAAAAGCCAAGGATGACCTAATCACGCAGGAGGAAAAGGAATCCCCGGGGAAAAAATTTTTAAAAAGGCTCAAAGTTGTGTGGAACACTAGTGGGGGTTTTAAAGTAAGCTTTTACTGGTGTATCACTCTGAAATCCCAGTGTTCAAGAAATACAGGGTTACATGAGTAAATTGTGTGATGTGGAAGTCTAACCCTAAGGCATGGGGGCACTGGGGGAAAATTTTTCCCGGAAAAAGGTTTAATCAAGGTTTGGCCCCATGTGAAAAATCTATTACAATAAATTGGGGCTCAAGTGCCTCCTGGTAATGGACAATGCCCTGCTCATCCTCAAGACTTGGAAGACCAAATGTCTAAGGACTTCAAATTTGTAACAGGGGTTTTTGCCTCCTAACACCACTCCTGTCATCCAGCCCATGGACCAGCAGGTCATTGCAAACTTCAAAAACTGTACAAAAAGAAATTTTTTTAAAAAAGGTTTTGATGTGACCAATGACTTTGCATTGACCCTAAAAGAGCCCCGGGAAGGGATCACTTTTTTATCTTCCATTGCATGGGCCCCAAAAAATTTTTGGGGCATACTTCCAGGACGATAAACCCTTTCCCTTGGAGAAATTTTTCCAGATTGTGCCCCAGAGGGGTTTTTTAAGGGGTTTTGGGGTGACCCTGAGGAGCCTAGGGAAGTTGGAAAGTATTGGGGCATTGGGGAATTGCAGGGGGTTTGGGAGGGAAAAATGGGGTTTTGGGAAAAGTTGGTGGGGGCCCCCAACGAAGATCAACCACTGAAGAGCTGCAAGAGCTTGAGTTTTGGGTTTTGAGCTGCAACACCATCAAAGCAGATCTGAGGAAATTGCTTAAAATGAAGGAGGGAGAAAATGTAAGGTGCGTTCTTCAGAGTTTAAAAGGGGTTTTGGGCAATGTGGAAGGGTGATTATTTGTGGAGGAACATCACCCTGACAAAGATGTTGAAACCTGCCCTATCAAAGTTCAATGACTATCTTTTTTTTCCCTTTTGGGGACATTTAAAAGAGATCCCCAGACACAGAGCTTCTGGACAGATATTTAGTGCCAAGGGGTGCAGTGACTCAAGCTGGTCCTAGTGGGATTAAAAGACAAAGAAGGAAGTGACCCAAAAATTTTGGACTTGGTACCTAGAGCCCTTTTTGGGGAGGTTTCCCCCCTTTCCCAAAAATGGGGGGCCCTTCCCTATCCCCCCTCCCTCCTTTTTTATCCAGCAACATCAGTCTTCAAAAAAGGGGTAAGGGTACTTGAGTTCATTCATTTGTGCATGTAAATCTATTTTTAAAGGGCCCCCCCCCAAAAATTTTTTTTTTTAACTTCTGGGTTTCGGGAACAGATTAATTAATTTCCCCATTACTTAGGGGGAAAATGGTTTTAGTTTTCGTTGTTTTTGGGTTTTTTTAGCCCAACCCCTCGGGAACGGATTAAAACACAAAAACCAAAGGGTTTTTACTATACAAACAGTAAACCCATTACTTCCTTTAAAATATTTGTAGTTTTAATGAGGGGAGAGGTGAGTAAATGAGAAAAATGAATAAGAAGAGAAATTAAAAAATGAGAGAGGACGGGCAAGTATGAAAAAACAAACAGACGAATGCATCTTTTATAAACACTTTTTATTATACCAAATCAAACCTTCAAAGTGTAAAAGTTGTTTTCCACATTAGTACATGAGAATAAAAAAAACACTCCCATTCTCATGTAACACCTTTTTTAAAAGAAATGACGCCTGAGGAAGGCATTTAAAAAAAAAATTTTCACAGTTACCCCCCCCAAAAACTACTGTGTAAACATTTTCTTTGGGTTAAACTATAGAAACGTTATTCTTTCCGACACTCCCCAAAAAAACTGGAAAAAAAACTCATATTTATGAATTTATTCTACTGTGGGGTATTTTAAAGTTTTATATATTACATAGCGGGTTTATTATATAATTTTGAAAAAAATCAAAATGGATTAATGAAAATGTTAATTAAATACAGTGGAACCTCTGTTTTTGTTTGCCCTGGGGTTTTTTTTTGAATTTGTTTTTAAAAAACTTTTTGAAAAATTTTTTCCAGTTTTTTTTTACCCCCATCGGTCAGGCATGCCAAAAGTGTCCGCCTGCCCCTGCCCCACAAAAAAAAACCCATGCTTTTTAGTCACTCTGGCCTTGTTTCTCATCATTCTCATCAATGAGCTTTTCCCCGCGCATTCACCCCCAAAAATTTCGTAATAATCCATTTTTTTTTGCTTGTTTATTGAGTGTGACTGCTTAATAAGTCACCATAAAAAAATTTCCCAAAAGGGGGACCCTTTGATAAAGGCAGCGAAAACATGATAAATTGTGTTTTAAATTTTCCCTGGGGTTTGGGGTGTGGAAGAGGGTGGAAAACCCAAAAAGGGAAAAGGGTAACCACAAAAATTGAAAAACCTTCAACGGGGAAAAAGCAACAGATCCGGCTGGGGAAATTTGGGTTTTAGAAAAAAGGAAAGAGGAGAATGGCCTTTTTTTTTTTTAAAGGAAAGATAAAGGGGGTATTAAAAATTTTTGGGAAAAAAATTTCCCTAACAAAGCTGTTGCAAGCCATGTTTTAATATGTTCAAATGACAATGCCCTTTTCCCATTTTAGGCAAATCTCGGGGGATTTTTTGCACAAGGGTCCAGTCCCCGAAAAAAAAAAAAAGGAAGAAACCCCATAGAGACTTCATACCTTAAGTCCTTTTTGGGGGGGGGTTTCCCCCTTCCCAAACCCCAAAAAACCCCCTCTCCCCCCCTCTCCCCTCCCATCTTCCATACACCAAGAGCCCCTTTTTAAAAAAAGGGAAAAGTGATATTTTGTTCATTTATCCATTTCATTAGTCCTTTATATATATTTCTCATTGTTTTCTGTATGTAAAACTATAGTTATTCTCTATAAAATGTATTTTTTTTAAAAATTTTTTGGGGGGCTAAAAGGATTAATTTACTTATTTCTTATGGGAAATATTGCTTCAGTTTTGTTGAATTCGGTTTTTCGTAAGACTTTCTAGAACAAATTAATGATGAAAACCGAGGTTCCACTGTATTCAATTTTAATGTGCCTCAAAAAGTTTTTATTGAGTAGTTTTTTTATTAATATGGTGTTTTTGAGACTAAAAAACCTCTTAGTGAAAAAATTTTTGCCCCCCAAAGGCAGTGTTTTTTTTAGGCAGTGGCCCCCCCCGAGTATCGTAAGGTCTATATTAAAAATCGGCCAAGCTTTTTCGATTTTGTGTATCAAAATGGACTGTTTCGTAACGTATTGGGAACTGTCTGCATGCCCTGCGAGGACGCCAAAAAAGGGGTTGTTTACCTTGAAAAAAATTTTTCCACCCCTTTTAAAAATTCAAATTTTTTGGGGTTTTTTTTTGGTGGTTTAATGATTGTCACTGTGAAATAAGTCACCATGGGTCCAAAGAAGCCCAGTGGCACCCCAGTGGTAGCATTCATGCGGGGGAGGAATTTTGGGGGAGTGTAGCATTAAATGTGGGGGGTGTAGCTTTCCCATGCAGGGGGGTAGCATTCATGGGAGAGTTTTTATGCGGGGGGAAAAAGGGATTCATGAGGGGGAGCATTCATGCAGGGGGTGTAGCATTCATGAGAGTGGGGGCCATGGGAGTGCACTTATGCAGGGGGTGAGCAGGCAGGGCAGGGGGCAGGCATGCAGGGAGGGGAAAGGGGGGCAGGAGGTAGCAGGCATGGGGGGTGTAGCATTCATGGGGGATTTTTGGGGGGTTCCCCTGCGGGGGGGTGGGGATGCAGGGAGTGGGGGGAAAGGGAGGGGGGGTTCCCCCCTTCGTAGAGGCTGAAAAATTTCCCCCCCCAAAATTTTTTTGTAAAAAAAAAGGTTTTTTTTTGGGGAAGAAAATGCCTAACAGGACCTTCATTACTCATTACCCATTTTCCCAGATGCCGCAACTCTCTTCAATAAAGGAAGAAATGTTATTTATTAATCTGTTTTTATTATTTTTTAAAAAATTTTTTGGGTGGGGGGGTTAAAATTTTTTTAAATTTTTATTTCTTATGGGAAAAAAGGTTTTTTTTTTTTTGTGTTAAGTAATTTTTTGGGGGGTTTAAAATTTATAGTCAACCACTGTAAAGTGATAATTATTTATCAGAGAACAGTGGTACCTTGAGTTCAACTTAATTTGTTCCAGAAGGCTTTTGGGGGGCCCAACCCCCAAAAAACAAATTTGTTCCCATAAGGAAAAAAAAAAAATCAATTAATCCTTTTTAAACCCCCCCCAAAAATACACTTACAAAAGAACACATACAGTGGACCCCGGGGTTTCGTAAAACTTACCCTGAAGTCTGCTCAAGTGCCACCCCCCGGGGAATTTCCCCCCTTAAAAAAATTTAAATTAGGTTGTCTGTTTCAGCCCCCAAAAAATACATTCCACAAGAACTTAGAAAATTAATTAAAAATTCCTTTTTTCCCCGGGTTTCAAAACCCCGGGGGTCCACTGTAATTTTCAGTTGGGAGTTGTGCTTTGAGGTACCACTATCAGTGGCCCCCCCCGTATCAGCCGAATCCGTTCCAGGAGCTAGGCCAAAAAAACTGGCCGAAAATCAACCCAATATTTCCCATAAGAAATAAAAATACAGGGACCCCCGGGTTTTAAAAAAAAAAATTTATTGCAGAAGCCTTTTCCCAAAGCCATTACCAAAAAAATTTACGTCCCTTTTAAAAAAAAATGTCATGTAGGTTAGTCTATTTCAACCCCAAAAATACACTTCCCCCCAAGAACTTTTTAAAAAATTTTTCTTACATAATTGCACGATTTGGGGTATTCTTAACCGGGGGGTCCACGTAAAAATTTAAAAAGTTTCCCCCCAAAAAAAAATTTACAAAAATTCATTTTTTTTAAAAAAAAAATACTATAGTTTTTTTTACAGAAAACAATGAAAATAATATAAAGACCAAAATTTTAATGGGTAAATGAACATTTAAATAAGTTTTACCTTTATTGAAACTCTTTTTGGCATAAGGGGAGAGGCAGGAGAGTTTGTTTTTGGGAGGACAAGATAGTCCTTTTTCATGAATAATATCAACTTCCCCTTGCCCTTTATCTAAACCAACCCCTCTAATATGAATAATAAAAAAAATATTAATAACAGAAACATGATACCTTTTTAAAGAATAAAAAAAGTCATTATGTATGAGCGACTATAAAGGGGGTTTTTGTTGTTTTTATAAGGGCCCCCTGACCATAAGCCAATTTTAGTGGTGGTGTTGGGGGTTCGCACAAGCCACCACACTATTTTAATTGAAACAATGTACGTAATTTATAAAAAGAAATATTTACACTTTATAAATAAGAAATACTCACCTGCCTTGGAAGAGATGGTGGCAGAGGGCAGCTTGGTCCGTCCCCCCATATACCCCAAACAACAAAAGGATTTAAAATTTTGTGTCATCATTTTTCTATGCTTAATCGCTTAACTTTTTGCTTTCACTGTTAATGCTACACTACCCGGCTGGTGCTATAGCCTTTATCGACTCATGCTGCTTTTTGTATCGTGCATACTTTGAATCACTGAAAAGGCACATTCTCCCCCCCCCTTCCTCCTCCACTTTGGTACTTTTTCAATTTCTTTTTTCAATTTATCGGTTTGTACTTTCTTTTTTCAAAGAACTAATTTGAACTTTCTTTGGTGGCTTATTTCAGTCACAATCAAAAAAAAAGCACAAAAAACAATGAATTTATTGTAATAAACAAAGCTAGACTGGCTCATGACGCCCGCGCGGGGGGGTGCAGGCAGGGGGGCAGGTCTGGATGCGGGCCGATACCGGGGAGGGCCCGGGGGCCAAAATTTTGGGGAAAAAAAAAAACCCAAACACGGGCCCCGGGGGGGTACCAGGGGCTGATACCGGGGTCCAAATGTATATAAAAATGAAATAACCAAAACATTTAAAATTTGGAAAGTTTCCCGAAAAATGGAGAAATGTGGAGCTCCCGAGAATGAAACAAACCGGGGGGGCTCGGGGGCCATATTAGAAAGTCGGGGGGGATCCGTATAGCAGTTTTTTGGGGGTAATTTGAATGTCCTTTTGGGGAAACTGAAGGGGGAAAAACCCAAAACGGGTCCCCCTGTATATAAGGGGGGTTTGTTTGGGGGACATCTAAGCTGTCATATCCAGGTATCTCTGCAAAGACAGTGATTATGTGTGAATGAAGGTGAAAGTGTTGAATGATGGTGAAAGTGTGTTTCTTTTTTGGGTCACCCTGCTTCAGTGGGAGACGACCAGCATGTTAAAAAAAAAAAAAAAAAAAAAAAAAGGGAAAAAAGAAGGGGTAGTCATCACCCCCAAAATACAAGGGGGGATGACGGGTGGTGGTTTTTCACCTTTTTTGGGGAAAAAAAGGGTATGGGGTGGGGGGGTAGTCATCACCTTTATGTAGCATACAAGGGTATAATGG
>WNWK01034053.1:0-20688 GCA_009830355.1 Cherax destructor | reverse complement strand
CAGTCTTCAAGTTGAAATAGAAAGTTATCAGTATGGAAAGATTAAAGGGAGTCAGATGCAAAATCAAAAATTATCGGGGGGCAACAAAAATTTCCCCTTTAAAAAAGTTTTCATAAAAGTAAATTAAAACCTACTCAAGCTAAAAATAAACCCCCAAGCGTTCTATAAGACTGACCCCCTTTTCCCAAAAAAGTACAGTAAGCAAGTAATTTTTTGTAAAGGCCTATAATAAAAAAATTTTTTAAATTAAAAGAAAGCAACAGATGTTAAAAATATAAATGTACATTATATTAATTTATATTGGGGTAAATTATTTCAAGTTAATCTTATCAAAAAAATTAGAACATTCTACTGAGCTTAAACAAAAAAACCCCTTCAAGAGTTTTTTTTCTCTGAGAACAACTATCAGGACTAAAATTTTAAAAGCTGCCCCAGATAATGCTTTTTGCATTTGTTGCAAAAGCCCCCAACATATAATTATATATATATATATATATATTTTATATATATATATATATATATATATATATATATATATATTTTATATATATATATATATATATATATATGATAAACCACGGGGGTTAGAAATCTTTAACTCAAGTACTTTCACACTTCTCAGCAGCAACTGAAGGGGGAAGTTTTTGTAAAAGTAGCGCAGCGGGGGTTTTGGGGCCACCCGCCCGGGTTGACCCCCAGTCACAGTCTCACTCTGATTAGGGGGGCGGCGGTCTGTTCCCCCCAGGTTGACCCCAGTCACAGTCTCACTCTGATTATGAGGCAGCGGTCTTTTGCCACCGCTCGGGTTGACCCCAGCCCAGTCACTACTCCCTCCACAACTTTTTTACCCACTTTAGCATTAAATCTCCAACCACAATTCCTCTCACTTGGTTCAAAACTCCCCCCCCTCACTCAACATTTCCCAAAATCTCTCTCTCCCCCCTCTACACTTCTCTCTTCCCCAGGTGCAAAACACCCCAAAAACCCCCCTTTTCACATCCATCCCTTATTTTACTCCACATAATCCTTGAATTGATACATTTATATTCCCTCTTTACCTGCCATAACTTATCCTTCAACATTATTGCCACTCCTTCTTTAGCTCCTAACTCTGTTTAAACACAACCTAATCCCATTTATTTCTCCCCACTGAAACTCTCCTACCCCCTTCAGCTTTGTCTCATAAACCAGGATAATATATTCATAACATCTGTCATCTCTTTCTTATCATTCACTACTTATCCAGCATTCAAACATCCCACTGGCGTTTCTTTTAGTAATCATAGGAAAAGTTTACTAGCCCATTGTTCACTAGCATTTTAATTCAACTTTACAACATGCTTGGTATACGGAGAAAGATTCTTATTCCTTCACATGGATAACGAAAGGAAAAGTAATAATAAGAACAAGAACTATTAAAAAGATAAAATAAAAAGAAAAAACTTAAATGAGTGTGTATTCATAAACGTGTACATGCGTGTGTGAGTATGACCCTAAGTGTAAATGAAGTAGCAAGACGGTAATATTTCAAGAGTTGACGAAGTTGTCTTTATTCTCTTTAATATTGTCTGAAATAACCGAAAATGACTTGTGTTATCTGTAATCTATAATACAGATATTATTAAACACAATAAAGGCGGCTTCCCCATCCCTTATGTATTAGGACGAGTTTCATAAAACAATAAACTCTTTGCCATTACATATTAACCCAGAGTTACCATTACGTAGTACTACCACAACTGTACACCACCAGCACCACCACTACCACCTGCAGCACCACCACTACTACAGCTACCACCACCAGCACTACCACCGACCAAAACCACCACCACCACCATACAACTACCACGACTGTGTCCTTGTGTTGTATTGGCTTAACAAAGTTCCTGGAGAAAGAACCATTGTCACAAGTGATTATTGGTGCACCTGTGTCACTTTTATCTACATCATTATATCATTTGTGAGACTTTTATGTGATGATATTCATCAGGGTAAGATAGTGTTCCCTCGTACTTTATGGTGGTAACATTCACCAGAATGAATGTTCCCTCGTACCTGCAGTGATGACATTCACCAGACTGAATGTTCCACCGTACTTGTAAGTGATGACATTCACCGGAATGAATGTTCCTCGTACTTGTAAGTGATAACATTCACCAGACTGAATGTTCCTCGTACTTATGGTGACATTCACCAGACCAGATGTTCCCTCGCATTTGTAAGTATTAACATTCACAGACTGAATGTTCCTCGGCCTTGTAGTGATATGTTCACCGAACTGAATGTTCCCTCACTTGTGGTGATAACATTCACCAGACTGAATGTTCCCTCGTACTTGTAAGTGATAACATTCACCAGACTGAATGTTCCCTCGCACTTGTAAGTATTAACATTCTCAGACTGAATGTTCCTCGTACTTTGTAAGTGACATTCACCAGACTGAGGTTTCCCTCGTACTTGTAAGTGATGACATTCACCAGACTGAATGTTCCTCGCGTATAAGTGATAACATTCCACCAGACTGAATATTCCCTCTTGCGCACTTGTAAGGAAGACAAATAACTATGCATAAATAACAGACTTTAACAAACTTGAGAGAAATTTTTTAAAGGTAAGTAGATCAATTATTTCTAAATAGATTTGTAGTTAATTAAAAGTGTTCTTAAGTGAATCAAAAAAATGAATGTTGAATGTCTGAGTAATGCATAACAGTATTAATTAACTACAACACATCAGGTGTCAGTAATATTGTGATCTCTTGTTATGATTATTACTTAAAACAATTACCTTGAAAGAAGACATTGCAGAGTACAATTTATGAGACACTATGAGGGAGAAACTTTTCATATTACAATGGTTGGATCAGTCAGTGTTTGTACTCCTTGACAATATTTAAATGTGTGTCCCACACACACTCATTTAGCAAAATATTATCATATAATAAAAGGGGAAAAAGCGGAATTTAACTATATCATTTGAGGGGGACGTTGAGAGGTGTGAACCCCAAACACAGCATTTCCTCAGAGAGGAACTTAACTTGTCAAATGCAGCAACACCATGGAGTCCAGCCTACCTATGATATTACAACACAAGTGTTTCAATATCAATATTTACGAGCAGATATAATTACTAGGAGGACACACAGAAATCTGCGCCCAGTAAAAACACCCGCCCCGGGGAGGCTGGAAACATAGTCCAGCCAGAAGAGAGGAACTCCTCTACCTAGACCACCATGGTGAGGCCAATTATTGTTTATTTTAGTCGTCTATTTAAATAGAATAGCTTTTTATGCTCTTATTTCAGTTTTTCTGTATTTTCACTCATGTAAAAGTGTGATCTCTTTATGTTCTATGTGTAACTTCCTTATCAATTTTGATGCCATGTATAACACTGTGATCTTCGTATTGTTAGTGTTATTGTGTATAACACTGTGATCTTCGTATTGTTAGTGTTATTGTGTATAACACTGTGATCTTCGTATTGTTAGTGTTATTGTGTATAACACTGTGATTTTTGTATTGCTAGTGTTATTGTGTATTACACTGTGATCTTCGTATTGTTAGTGTTATTGTGTATAACACTGTGATCTTTGTATTGTTAGTGTTATTGTGTATAACACTGTGACCTTCGTATTGTTAGTGTTATTGTGTATAACACTGTGATCTTTGTATTGCTAGTGTTATTGTGTGTAACACTGTGATCTTCGTATTGCTAGTGTTATTGTATATAACACTGTGACCTTCGTATTGTTAGTGTTATTGTGTATAACACTGTGATCTTCGTATTGCTAGTGTTATTGTGTATAACACTGTGATCTTTGTATTGCTAGTGTTATTGTGTATAACACTGTGATCTTCGTATTGCTAGTGTTATTGTGTATAACACTGTGACCTTCGTATTGTTAGTGTTATTGTGTATAACACTGTGATCTTCGTATTGCTAGTGTTATTGTGTATAACACTGTGATCTTTGTATTGCTAGTGTTATTGTGTATAACACTGTGATCTTCGTATTGCTAGTGTTATTGTGTATAACACTGTGATCTTTGTATTGCTAGTGTTATTGTGTATAACACTGTGATCTTCGTATTGCTAGTGTTATTGTGTATTACACTGTGATCTTTGTATTGTTAGTGTTATTGTGTATAACACTGTGATTTTTGTATTGCTAGTGTTATTGTGTATAACACTGTGATCTTCGTATTGCTAGTGTTATTGTGTGTAACACTGTGATCTTCGTATTGCTAGTGTTATTGTGTATAACACTGTGATCTTTGTATTGCTAGTGTTATTGTATATAACACTGTGATATTTGTATTGCTAGTGTTATTGTATATAACACTGTGATCTTTGTATTGCTAGTGTTATTGTGTATAACACTGTGATCTTTGTATTGCTAGAGTTATTGTATATAACACTGTGATCTTTTTCCCCAGGATCTTGAGTCCAGTAATTCATCTATCCTTCTCCACTCTCCGGAGGTCCCAGACGACCTTGTTTGATGACAGTTATGTCTTTTCTAACTTCGATTGAGAATTACAAGAGAGGACACAAAGAAATATGTATTTACACTTTCCAAGACAGCCAGATATCGTTATTCTATGAAAATTTTAGTCATACTTATGTCACAATATGTATCTACAATAATATATATTTTTCAGTTATATAAAAGAATAAGCGTATACACAACGAAAACCAAATATTCCTCCAGTAATCTTCATCTTTAGAAGCCACGGCTGCTCCAACACGCAAGTTATACTTTTTGTATCAAACTGAACACATATTACTGTTAATTATTCTTTTAGTAGTCCTTTTCATGTCCTAGTCCAAAATCACCGACTGGATACGTCCAAAATAATGTGATCCACTAATCCGGATACGTCAAGAACAAGTGAACCAACGAGCAGCACTGCTGCTCCATCACGCAAGCTATATTTTTTGTATCAAACTGAACACATATTACTCTGTTAAATACTCTCCCAGTAGTCCTTTTCATGTGCTAGTCCAAAATCACCGACTGGATACACCCAAATAAGTGATCCACTAATCCGGATTCTCCGGATTCGTCAAGAACAAGTGAACGAACGGCCGGATTCAAACGGATTCGTTGAAAACAAGGTCTCCTCTGACCGGATTCATAGGATGACGGGGTTTACACGCCCTTATTCAACACCCAAACAGAACTACAACAAATAGATACAATACAAATAGACAGATCTACCTTAAGGTGGTTATTAGTTAAAATATACAGTGAGCATAAACCGGATTCGTCCAAGAAATAAGTGAACGAAGGACCGGATTCAAACGGATTCGTTGGAAATAAGCCAATCAGAGGAACTGTTAAAAAAACTAAATACTTCGAGAAATTATAGACTAGCTAGCTAGGAGAGTGGTCAAGTGTTGTAAGATGACCACCACCATGAAGATCTGTGTAGTCTGTAGAAAGGGTAAGGGACGAAAACAGGCCTGGATTGCTTGCAATCTCTGTGGTCAATGGTCCCATGGTATATGCAGGGATTTTCAACAATAAAGATAAAAGATCCTTCTTAAAAGACATGTCAACATGGTATGACAGCTGGGAAAATAAGATGGGTGGTTTGGTAGGGGCTGTCTTGAACGACAGCACTCCTAAGGGTGCTAGTGTTGTCCTGGAGGACAGTGCTCCTGAGGGTGCTAGTGTTGTCCTGGAGGATAGTTCTCCTGAGGGTGCTAGTGTTTTACTGGAGGACAGTGCTCCTGAGGGAGCTAGTGTTGTCCTAGAAAACAGTGCTCCTGAGGGTGCTAGTGTTGTCCTGGAGGATAGTTCTCCTGAGGGTGCTAGTGTTGTCCTGGAGGACAGTGCTCCTGAGAGTGCTAGTGTTGTCCTAGAAGACAGTGCTCCTGAGGGTGCTAGTGTTGTCCTGGAGGACAGTGCTCCTGAGAGTGCTAGTGTTGTCCTAGAAGACAGTGCTCCTGAAGGTGCTAGTGTTGGAGATGAAACAAAAGGGGATGTTAGCACTAGTGCTGAAGATAGAAATGAGACAGGAAAACACGCACCAATAGGGAATACATTAGGGAACACAGTCACCAAAAAACAAAGCAAACACAAACCAGGCCTATGCAAATATTATGCATTTGGTGTCTGCAGGCATGGAATTTCTGGGAAAACAGATGGGACATGCAACTTTGACCACCCCAAAATATGCCGTGCCCATATGACAACAGGAAAATGCAACCTCCCTTTCTGTAAGCTTTTCCACCCTGAAATGTGTCACTCATCAGTTCAGGAAAGACAGTGCTTTAACCTATATTGCCAGGCACATCACCTAAAGGGTACAAGACGACACAGAACATCCACACCATGTGAAAACCTGGGTAGCCAAAGCCAATCCAGAGAGAGAGGTTTTTTAGCGCAAGGAAGAAAAAAAGCTGGCAGGAAATGACAGAAATCGTACACCAACTCCAATCATTTCTGGAGTGGAACCACAGTCAATGGCCTCCACTCCAGAACAACAGATATTAGTGCCAGGAAAAAAAGACCCCCCGCCATACCACCAATCCAACGACATTCATCTTTGCAAATATACAGGGTCTAAAGCCAGCAACAAACAACAAGATACCTTACATCCGTGGACTGCTTACAGAGTCAAATGCAATGTTTGCGGCTTTCACAGAGACCCACATAAAGGATCACTTGCACAATGAAATATGGATCCCTGGCTATAACCTATACAGATGTGACAGAGTGAACAGGCAAAATGAGGGGGTTGGCCTATATATCACAGAGTCACTTATATGCTCAGAACTACTAAATGTCTCAAATGATGTAGTTGAAGTTTTAGCAGTAAAGATCGAGAATCAAAACCTGACCATCGTGGTTGTATACAAGCCTCCGGGTGCAACGTCCAAACAATTCAAGGAACAGCTTCTGAAAATTGACCAATGTCTGGAAAACCTTCCAGCCCCTGCCCCCAACATCTTGCTCCTGGGGGACTTCAACCTAAGGCACCTAAAATGGAGGAATACTGCAAATAATGTGGTAGCAGAGATAACACCAGGAAGCAGCTCAGATGAAAACTCGCACACACACGAGCTTTTAAATCTCTGCACCAAATTCACCTTAAACCAGCAAATAATAGAGCCTACAAGATTGGAGAATACACTGGACCTCATCTTCACTAACAATGATGATCTGATACGAAATGTCATCATATCAAAAACGATATACTCAGATCACAACATAATAGAGGTCCAGACATGCATGAGGGGAGCCCCAGATCGACAAAATGTGATCAGTCGCGAGGGAGCTTTCTCCAAATTCAACTTCAATAACAAAAACATATATATAAACTGGGAAGATAGCCTAAGCATCACGGATCATAACCTATGTCTAGAACAAATTAACTCTGTGGCACTTGAGGTTTGCTCAAGGCAAATTCCCTTAAGGAAAAGGAGGAGAAGATGTAAACTAGAAAGAGAGAGGCGCTCCTTATACAGGCGAAGGCAAAGAATAACAGAGCGGCTACAAGAGACCAATATATCTGAAATACGTAGGGAGGCACTGGTCAGAGAAATAGCAAAACATCGAATTAAAACTAAAGGAATCTTACAGGAATCAAGAAACGCGGGAAGAACTAAAAGCCATAAATGAAATTGAAAGAAACCCAAAATATTTCTTTTCTTATGCCAAAACAAAGTCGAGAACAACATCCAGTATTGGGCCCCTACTAAAACGAGATGGGTCTTACACAGATGACAGCAAGGAAATGAGTGAGTTACTAAAGTCCCAGTATGACTCTAACCAGACTAAAAGTTGAAGACCTAAATTAATTTTTTATGAGAGTGCCACAGAACCTGGTAGACGCAAGCCTATGTGATATTACCCTGACGCCACATGACTTTGAAAAGGCGATAAATGACATGCCTATGCACTCCGCTCCAGGCCCCGACTCATGGAACTCAGTGTTCATCAAGAACTGCAAGAAGCCCCAGGCTAACACGTGCTTTTAACATCCTATGGAGAGGGAGCATGGACACTGGGGTCGTCCCGCAGTTACTAAAAAACAACAGACATAGCCCCACTCAATTACACAAACCAGGGCAGCATGTGTTTAGAGCAGGTCGCTCCTGTCTGTCCCAACTACTGGACCACTACGACAAGGTCCTGGATGCTCTAGAGGACAAACAGAATGCAGATGTTATATGCACAGACTTTGCAAAAGCCTTTGATAGGTGTGACCATGGTGTGATAGCACACAAAATCGTGATAAAGGAATAACAGGAAAAGTTGGTAGATGGATCCATAATTTCCTAACAAGTAGAACACAAAGAGTAGTAGTCAACAGAGTAAAGTCTGAGGCGGCTACGGTGAAAAGCTCTGTTCCACAAGGCACAGTACTCGCTCCCATCCTGTTCCTCATCCTTATATCGGACATAGACAGGGATATCAGCCACAGTGCCGTGTCTTCCTTTGCAGATGACACCGAATCTGATGACAGTGTCCACCATTGAAGACACTGCAAGACTCCAAGCAGACATCAACCAAATCTTTAAATGGGCTGCAGAAAGCAATATGAAGTTCAATGATGAGAAATTTCAATTACTCCGATATGGAAAACGTGAGGAAATTAAAATCTCATCCGAGTATAAAACAAATTCCAACCACACAATAGAGCGAAAAATAATGTCAAAGACCTGGGAGTGATCATGACAGAGGATCTCACCTTCAAGGACCATAACACTGTAGCAATCCATCTGCTCGAAAAATGACAGGATGGATAATGAGAACCTTTAAAACCAGGGATGTCAAGCCCATGTTGACACTTTTCATTTCGCTTGTTCTATCTAGGCTGGAATATTGCTGCACACTAACTGCACCTTTCAAGGCGGGTGAAATTGCTGACATAGAAAATGTACAGAGAACCTTCACGGCACGCATAACTGCAATAAACCACCTCAGTTACTGGGAACGCTTGAAGTTCCTAAACCTGTACTTCCTGGTACGCAGGCGGGAGAGATACTTGGAAAATCCTAGAGGGATTAGTACCAAACTTGCACACGAGTGTCACTCCATACGAAAGCAAAAGACTCGGCAGACGATGTAACATCCCCAGAATGAAAAGCAGGGGTACCACTAGCACGTTGAGAGACAACACAATAAGTGTCAGGGGCCCAAGACTGTTCAACTGCCTCCCAGCATACATAAGAGGGATTACCAATAGACCCCTGGCTGTCTTCAAGCAGGCACTGGACAGGCACCTAAAGTCGGTGCCTGACCAGCCAGGCTGTGGTTCGTACGTTGGACTGTGTGCGGCCAGAGTAACAGCCTGGTTGATCAAGCTCTGATCCAACATGAGGCATGGTCACAGACCGGGCCGCAGAGGCGTTGACCCCTGGAACTCTCTCCAGGTAAACTCCAGGTATATGTGAACGCTGTATTGTGTGTAAATGGCTGCCCGATTTTTAATTTAATTGTCCACCTCCATGAAATATGTGATAAATATTATTATCTCTTTTGTTACCCGTCTTTCGTAATTACAGAACACGCACACGTTCATAAATGCGCATATGAAAAAAAAAAAAACTTTCTGGGATGAAACCACAGGTAGCTACTGGGAGACGCGATCACCTGGTCAACAACAGGTAGCTACTGGGAGCGCGATCACCCGGTCAACAACAGGTAGCTACTGTGGAGACGCGATCACCTGGTCAACAACAGGTAGCTACTGGGAGACCGATCACCTGGTCAACATGAGGCATGGTCAGCACGGGCCGAGACGCGATCACCTGGACTCTCAGGTAAACAGGTATGGAAGCGTACTGTGGAAATGCGCGATTTCACCTGGTGATAAAATTAGATCGTTACAGTCTTCGTAGGATAGACCGACACCTGGTCAACAACGGATGAAACAAAGTGCTACTGGGGAGACGCGATCACCTGGTCAACAACAGGTAGCTACTGGGGAGACGCGATCACCTGGTCAAAATAATTTTGTAGGTCGTTGCTGCAACCTGGCCAGTACGACTGTGTTGTTAATGTCTCCCATACTATGTTGTGATCAACTGTCATGTATGGAGATTACCATATATCGCAATATGATTAGGAACAATATATTTCAGTACGCCATGAAACGTGTGGCACAAGAGGTTTTAGAGAGACAAAGAAATTTTGCCAGGAAATGTTGAATGAAGAATAAATTTTTTTCGGAATTTCTTTCTTGGCAGAATTAACATCAATGTATACATTATGGAAAAGTCTTTGTCATAAAGAGCATTTCTGGCTATGTAGGTTAATTTGTTCCCCAGGATGCGACCCACAACAGTCAACTAACACCAAGTGAATAGGGCAGCAGGTGTAAGGTGTAATGGAACGGATCTTCCTGTGCGGGGAGGCATCCGGTCCAGTGGAACCCAGCCTCAGTGTGAGGGAGGCATCCTGGTGCTGGGATGGACCCCGGAGCCTCAGTGGTGAGGGAGGCGTCCTGGTGCCAGGGAAGGACCCCAGAGCCTCCCGTGTGTGAGGGAGGCATCCTGGTGCCGGGATGGAACCCCGGAGCTTCATGTGAGGGAGGCATCCTGGTGCCAGGGATGACCCGGAGCCTCAGTGTGTGAGGAAGGCATCCTGGTGCCGGGGATGGACCCAGCTGTGTGAGGGAGGCATCCTGGTGCCAGGGATGGACCCCGGAGCCTCAGTATTGGGGGAGCATCCTGGTGCCGGGGATGGACCCAGAGCCTCAGTGTGTGAGGGAGGCATCCTGGGTGCCCGGGATGGACCCCGGAGCCTCAGAGTGAGAGAGGCACCTGGTGCCGGGATGGACCAGTGCCTCATGTGTGAGGGAGGCATCCTGGTGCCTGGGATGGACCCCGGAGCCTCAGTGTGTGAGGAGGCGTCCTGGTGCCAGGAATGGACACGGAGCCTCACTTGTGAGGGAGGCATCCTGTGCCAGGGATGGACCCCGGAGCCTCAGTGTGAGAGAGGTGTCCTGGGCCAGGAATGGAGCCCGGAGCCTCACGTGTGAGGGAGACATCCTGGTGCCAGATGGACCCGGAGCCTCATGTGTGAGGAGGCATCCTGGTGCCAGGGATGGACTCCGAGCCTCACGTGTGAGGGAGGCATCCTGGTGCCAGGGATGGACCCGAGCCTCATTTGAGGGAGGCATCCTGGTGCCGGGATGGACCCCAGCCATAGTAGTGAGAGGCATACTGGTGCAAGGGATGGACCCCGAAGCCTCAGTGTGTCAGGGAGGCATCCTGGTGCCAGGGATGGACCACGGAGCCTCAGTGAGTGAGAGAGGCAACCTGATACCGGGGATGGACACCGGTGCCTCAGTGTGTGAGGAAGACATCCTGGTGCCCGGGATGGACCCCGGAGCCTCAGTGTGTGAGAGAGGCGTCCTGGTGCCAGGAATGGACCACGGAGCCTAAGTGTGTGAGAGAGGCATCCAGGTGCCGGGGATGGACCCCGGAGCCTCAGTGTGTGAGAGAGGTAACCTGGTACCGGGGATGGACCACGGAGCCTCAGTGTGTGATGGAGTCATCCGGGTGCCGGGGATGGGCCCAGGATCCTCAGTGTGTGAGGGAGGAATCCTGGTGCCAGGGATGGAACCCAGAGCCTCAGTGTGTGAGGGAGACGTCCTGGTGCCAGAGATGGACCCCGGTACCTCAGTGTGTGAGAGAGGCATCCAGGTGCCGGGGATGGACCCGGAGCCTCATGAGTGAGGGAGAGCATCCTGGTGCCGGGATGGACCCCGGAGCCTCATGTGTGAGGAGGCATCCTGGTGCCGGGGATGGACCCCGGAGCTCTCAGTGAGTGAGGGAGACATCATGGTGCCCGAGAAGGACCCCGGAGCCTCAGTGTGTGAGAGAGGCGCCCTGGTTTCATGAATAGACCACGGAGCCTCACTGTGTGAGGGATGCATCCTGGTGCCAGGGATGGACCACAGACCCTCACTGTGTGAGGGAGGCATCCTGGTGCCAGGGATGGACCCTGCAGCCTCAGTGTGAGGGAGGCGTCCTGGGGCCGGGATGGACCCGGAGCCTCATGTGTGAGGAAGGCATCCTGGTGCCGGGGATGGACCCCGCAGCCTCAATTTGAGGGAGCATCCTGGTCCCGGGTGGATGGACCCCAGAGCCTCAGTGTATGAGGGAGGCGTCCTGGTGCCCGGGATGGACCCAGGAGCCTCAGTAGTGAGAGAGCACCTGTGCCAGTATGGACCACGGAGCCTCAGTGTGTGAGGGAGGCATCCGGTGCTGTGGTTTGACCCGGAGCCTCAGTGTGTAGGGAGGAATCCTGGGGCCAGGGATGGAACAGAGCCTCAGTGTGTGAGGGAGCGTCCTGGTGCCAAGATGGACCCCGGACCTCAAGTGTGGAGAGGCTCCGAGAATGCATGATAATGGAATCCGAGATCATCAGTGTTAAGAGAACGTTTCCTGCGTGCAGGGGAAATGATTTCCCGGAGCCTCAGTGTGAGAGAGGCATTCAGGTGAACGGGATGGACCGAGCCCACTGTGTGAGAAGGCATCCTGGTGCCAAGGATGGACCCCGGACCTCAGTGATGAGGAGGCATCTGTGCCGGATGGACCGAGCCTCAGTGTGAGGAGGCTCTGGTGCCAGGATGGACCCCGGAGCCTCACTGTGTGAGGGAGGCATCCTGGTGCCAGGATGGATAGCCTCAGTGGAGGAGGCATCGTGCCGATGGACCCGAGCTCATGTGTAGGGAGGCATCCATGGTGCCAGGGATGGACTGGACCTCATGAGTGAGGAGGCATCCTGGTGCCGGGGATGGACCCGGAGCCCTCAGTGACGGAGGGAGGCATCCTGGTGCCGGGATGGACCCCGGAGCCTCAGTGTGAGCATTGAGGGAGGCTCCTGGTCCGTGTAGGAGTCCGCTACGGAGCCTCATGTGTGAGGGAGGCATCCTGGTGCCAGGGATGGACACCGGAGCCTCACTGTGTGAGGGAGGCATCCTGGTGCAGGGATGGACCAGCCTCAGTGAGGAGCTCCTGGTGCGGATGGACCCCGAGCCTCAGTGTGAGGGAGGCATCCTGGTGCCGGATGGACCGGACCTCATGTGAGAGGCTCCTGTGCCGATGGACCAGGGCCTCATGTGAGGGAGGCATCCTGGTGCCAGGGATGGACCCGGAGCCTCAGTGTGTGAGGGAGGCATCCTGGTGCCAGGGATGGACCCCGGAGCCTCATGTGTGAGGAGGCATCCTGGTGCCAGGGATGGACCCGACCCTCACATGGAGGAGTCCTGTGCAGGGATGGACCAGCTCAGTGAGGGAGGCATCCTGGTGCCAGGGATGGACCCGGAGCCTCAGTGTGGAGGAGGCATCCTGGTGCCGGGATGGACCCGGAGCCTCATGTGTGAGGAGGCATCCTGGTGCCAGGGATGGACCCCGAGCCTCACTGTGTGAGGGAGGCATCCTGGTGCCAGGGATGGACCCCGAGCCTCAGTGTGAGGGAGGCATCCTGGTGCCAGGGATGGACCCGGAGCCTCAGTGTGAGGGAGGCGTCCTGGTGCCAGGGATGGACCCAGCCTCACTGTGTGAGGGAGGCATCCTGGTGCCAGGGATGGACCCAGCCTCATAGTGAGGGAGGCTCCTGGTGCCAGGGATGGACCCGAGCCTCATGTGTAGGGAGGCATCCTGGTGCCAGGATGGACCGAGCCAGTGTAGGACATCTGTCATGACCCCATCATGTGTAGGGAGGCTCCTGGGGCCAGGATACAATCGCTCCCTGGTGAGGGAGTGCATCCGTGGATGGACCGAGCCAGGGGGGCTGGGTGGACCGCCTCATGTGGGGAGGCGCTGGGGATGACGGCCACGTGGAGGCATCCTGTGGATGGACCGAGCTAGGTGGAGGTCTGGCGGATGGACCGATCATGTGAGAGGCATCGGCGGGAGACCGGAGTCAGGGGCACCTGGCCGACCAGCCTCAGTGTGGGAGATCCGCCGGAGCCGCCATGAGAGGCGTCGGCCGATACGGGCCTCACTGTGAGGACTGTGGGATGGACCAGCCTTGTGGGGAGGTCCTGGGAGGATGGACCGGAGCCAGGTGGGGAGGCATCTGGTGCAGGGATGGACCGAGCCGTTGAGGAGCTCCTCGGATGACCGAGAAAAATCCTGGGCAACCGATTAATTTGACAACTCGAGAGGATCCGGTCATGATGGAGTTCAGATGACGGAGCCTCACGTGTGAGAGGCATCCTGGTGCCGGATGACCGCTCAGTGAGAGGTCGCCAGATACTCCAGGTAAATCCTCAGATTACCCCGACTGTAATGATCTCGTGATCAGGATGACCGTCGGTAGCTCTGGGCCAGATACCGCATGAGGAGGCATCCTGGTGGAGGACCACCAGTGAGGAGGCACCTGGTGCGATGGACCGGCTCAGTGGGAGGCATCGATGACGTAGGAGGCATCTGTGGGACCGCTTGAGAGTCCTGGCAGGGATACAGGCTCACTGTGTGAGAGGCATCCTGGTGCCGGGATGGACTGAGCCTCAGGGAGGCGTCGCAGGGATGACTCGACTCAGATGAGAGGCTGTGCAGATGGCCGAGCCTCAGTGAGGAATCCTGTGCGGAGGACCCGGAGCCTCACGTGGGAGGCATCCTGGTGGATGACAGGGCCCAGGGGCATCCGTGCCGGGATGGACCGAGCCTCAGGAGAGGCATCCGCAGGGATACCGTCATGGGTCGGCGGATGGACCGAGCCTCAGTGGAGAGTCTGGTGCGATCGCTGTGGAGGTCTGGGCCGACCGAGCAAGTGAAGCCCGGCCAGGACCGAGCCAGTGTGAGAGGCACGTGCAGATGGACCAGCCTCAGTGTGGAGGCTCTGTGCCGTGACCCCGAAGTGGAGGTCCGTGAAATGGACCCCGCATGTGGAGGTCGGCCGGATGACGTTTGTGGAGAGATTTTAATGACCATATTAAGTTTGCAAATACTTTGAGATATATAGGAATGTAATAAACTATTGATCCTATCCCTTGTGGAATATTATAATACTATCCCCTGACGGAATAATAGTAATACTTTCCTCCCTGGCGGAATATTAGAAATACTATCCTCCCTGCTGGAATATTAGTAATACTATCCTCCTTACGGTATATTAGTAATACTTTCCTCCCTGGTGGAATATTAGTAATACTATCTCCCTGTTGGAATATTAGTAATTATATCGTCCCTGGTGGAATATTAGTAATACTATCCTCCCTGGAGGAATAATAGTAATACTATCCTCCCTGGTGGAATATTAGTAATACTATCCTCCATCGTGGAATATTAGTAATACTATCCTCCCTGGTGGAATATTTGTAATACTATCCTCCCTGGAGGAATATTTGTAATACTATCCTCCCTTGTGGAATATTAGTAATATTAGTAATACTATCCTCAATGTTGGAATATTAGTAATACTATCCTCCCTGGTGGAATATTTGTAATACTATCCTCCCTTGTGGAATATTAGTAATACTATCATCCTTGGTGGAATATTAGTAATACTATCCTCCCTTTAGGGATATTAGTAATAATATCCTCCCTGGCGGAATATTAGTAATACTATCCTCCCTGTTGGAATATTAGTAATACTATCCTCCCTGGTGGAATATTAGTAATACTATCCTCCCTGTTGGAATATTTGTAATAGTATCCTCCCTTGTGGAATATTAGTAATACTATCATTCTTGGTGGAATATTAGTAATACTATCCTACCTTTAGGGATATTAGTAATAATATCCTCCCTGGCGGAATATTAGTAATACTATCCTCCCTGGTGGAATATCAGTAATACTATCCTCCCTTGTAGAATATTAGTAATGCTATCCTCCCTGGTGGAATATTAGTAATACTATCCTCCCTGGTAGAATATTAGTAATGCTATCCTCCCTGGTGGAATATTAGTAATACTATCCTCCCTAATGGAATATTAGTAATACTATCCTCCATGGTGGAATATTTGAAGTACAATCCTCCCTGGAGGGATATTATTAATACTATACTCCCTGGTAGAATATTAGTAATATTATCCTCCCTGGTGGAATATTAGAAATACTTTTCTCACTTGTGGGATATTGGTAATAATATTCTCCCTCGATGAATATTAGTAATACTATTCACAATTGTGGTATATTAGTAATACTATCCTCAATGGTGGAATATTAGTAATATTATCCTCCTTCGTGGAATATTAGTAATACTATCCTCCCTGGTGGGATATTAGTTATACTATCTTCCCTTGCGGAATATTAGAAGTACTATCCTCGCTGGTAGAATATTAGTAATACTATCCTCCCTGTGGGATATTAGCAATACAATCCTCCCTAAAGGAATATTAGTAATACTATCCTCCATGGTAGGATGTTAGTAATACTATTCTCCCTGGTGGGATGTTAGTAATACTATCCTCCCTGGTGAGATGTTAGTAATACTATCTTCCCTGGTAGAATATTAGAAATACTATCCTCCCTGGTGGTATATTGGTAATACTATCCTCCCTCGTGGAATATTAGTAATACTATACTCCCTGGTGGAATATTAGTAATACTATACTCCCTGGTGGAATATTAGTAATATTATCTTCCCTGGTGAAATATTAGTAATACTACCCTCCCTTGTAAAATATTAGTAATAATATCCTCACAGTTGCGATATTAGTAATACTATGCTCTCTGGTGGAATATTAGTAATACTATCCTCACTTGTGGGATATTGGTAATACTATCCTCCTTCGTGGAATATTAGTAGCAGAGATAACACCAGGAGGCAGCTCAGATGAAAATTCACACATGCATGAACTTTTAAATCTCTGCACCAAGTTCACCTTAAATCAGCAAATAGTGGAGCCCACAAGATTAGAGAATACGCTGGACCTCATCTTCACCAACAAT
This sequence comes from Cherax destructor, assembly GCA_009830355.1. NCBI lineage: Eukaryota > Metazoa > Arthropoda > Malacostraca > Decapoda > Parastacidae > Cherax > Cherax destructor. Next base: position 3,823 of record WNWK01034053.1, on the reverse strand, counting down.
GATGATCTGATACGAAATGTCATCATATCAAAAACAATAAACTCAGATCACAACATAATAAGAGGTCCAGACATGCATGCGGGGAGCCCCAGATCAACAAAATGTGATCAGCCGTGAGGGAGCTTTCTCCAAATTCTTTCTCCAAATTCAACTTCAATAACAAAAACATAAGGTGGGACCAAGTAAACCAAGTCCTAAATGATATTAACTGGGAAGATTGCCTAAGCATCACGGATCCCAACTTATGTCTAGAACAAATTAACTCTGTGGTACTTGAGGTTTGCTCAACGCAAATTCCCTTAAGGAAAAGGAGGAGAAGATGCAAACTAGAAAGAGAGAGGCGCTCCCTATACAGGCGAAGGCAAAGAATAACAGAGCGGCTACAAGAGGCCAATATATCTGAAATACGTAGGGAGACACTAGTCAGAGAAATAGCAAACATCGAATTAAAACTAAAGGAATCTTACAGGAATCAAGAGACACGGGAAGAACTAAAAGCTATAAATGAAATTGAAAGAAACCCTAAGTATTTCTTTTCCTATGCAAAATCAAAGTCGAGAACAACAACCAGTATTGGGCCCCTACTTAAACGGGATGGGTCCTACACAGATGACAGCAAGGAAATGAGTGAGTTACTTAAATCCCAGTATGACTCAGTTTTTAGCGAGCCACTAACCATACTGAAAATCGAAAACCTAAATGATTTTTTTATGAGAGTGCCACAGAACTTGACAGACGCATGCCTTTCTGACATCACCACGACGCCAAATGACTTCGAAAAGGCAATAAATGACATGCCCATGCACTCCGCTCCAGGCCCAGACTCATGGAACTCCGTGTTCATCAAGAACTGCAAGAAGCCCCTATCACATGCTTTTAACATCCTATGGAGAGGGAGCATGGACACTGGGATCGTCCCACAGCTACTAAAAACAACAGACATAGCCCCGCGCCACAAAGGGGGCAGTAAAGCAATAGCAAAGAACTACAGACCAATTGCGCTAACATCCCACATCATAAAAATCTTTGAAAAAGTTCTAAGAAGCAAGATCGCCACCCATCTTGATACCCATCAGTTGCACAACCCAGGACAGCATGGGTTTAGAGCAGACCGCTCCTATCTGTCCCAACTACTGGACCAATACGACAAGGTCTTGGATGCTCTAGAAGATAAACAGAATGCAGATGTTATATACACAGATTTTGCAAAAGCCTTTGACAAGTGTGACCATGGTGTAATAGCACACAAAATGCGTGATAAAGGAATAACAGGAAAAGTTGGTAAAGGGATCTATAATTTCCTAACATGTAGAACACAAAGAGTAGTAGTCAACAGAGTAAAGTCTGAGGCAGCTACTGTGAAAAGCTCTGTTCCACAAGGCACAGTACTTTCTCCCATCCTATTCCTCATCCTCATATCAGACATTGAAAGGGATATAAGTCACAGTGCTGTGTCTTCCTTTGCAGATGACACCCGAATCTGTATGACAGTGTCCACCGTTGAAGACACTGCAAGACTCCAAGCAGACATAAACCAAATCTTTAAATGGGCTGCAGAAAACAATATGAAGTTCAATGATGAGAAATTTCAATTACTCAGATACGGAAAACGTGAAGAAATTAAAATCTTATCGGAGTACAAAACTAATTCCAACCACACAATAGAGCGAAAAACTAATGTCAAAGACCTGGGAGTGATCATGTTAGAGGATCTCACCTTCAAGGACCATAACAATGTAGCAATTGCATCTGCTCGAAAAATGACAGAATGGATAATGAGAACCTTCAAAACCAGGGATGCCATGCCCATGTTGACACTTTACAGATCGCTTGTTCTATCTAGGCTGGAATATTGCTGCACACTAACTGCACCTTTCAAGGCGGGTGAAATTGCTGACCTTGAAAATGTGCAGAGAACCTTCACCGCACGCATAAGTGCGATAAACCACCTCAACTACTGGGAACGCTTGAAGTTCCTAAACCTGTACTCTCAAGAACGCAGGCGGGAGAGATACATTATTATATACACATGGAAAATTCTCGAGGGCTTAGTACCAAACTTGCACACAAAAATCACTCCCCACGAAAGCAAAAGACTCGGGAGGCGATGTAACATCCCCCCAATGAAGAGCAGGGGTGCCACTAGCACGTTGAGGGACAACACAATAAGTGTCAGGGGCCCAAGATTGTTCAACTGCCTCCCAGCATCAGGGGGATACCAACAAGCCCCTGGCTGTCTTCAAGCAGGCACTGGACAGGCACCTCAAGTCGGTACCTTATCAGCCGGGCTGTGGTTCGTACGTTGGTCTGCGTGCGGCCAGCAGTAACAGCATGGTTGATCAGGCTTTGGTCCAACAGGAGGCCTGGTCACAGACCGGGCCGCGAGGGCGTTGACCCCTGGAATTCTCTCCAGGTAGACTCCAGGTAATGCTATTCTCCCTCGTGGAACATTAGAAATACTATCCTCAATTTTGGAATATTAGTAATACTATCCTCCCTGGTGGAATATTAGTTATACTATCATCCCTGGTGGGATATTTGAAAAACTATCTTCCTTGGCGGAATATTAGAAGTATTATCCTTGCTTTTGCAATATTAGTAATACTATCCTCCGAGGCGGAATATTAGTAATACTATTCACCCTGGTGGAATATTAGTAATAGTATCCTCCCTGGTGGAATATTAGTAATAGTATCCTCCCTGGTGATATATTAGTAATAGTATCCTCCCTAATGGAATATTACTAATACTATCCTCCCTGGCGGAATATTAGTAATACTATCCTCCCTTGTGGAATATTAGTAATACTATCCTCCCTAATGGAATATTGCTAATACTATCCTCCCTGGCGGAATATTAGTAATACTATCCTCCCTTGTGGAATATTAGTAATACTATCCTCCCTGGTGGAATATTAGTAATACTATCCTCTCTCGTGGAATATTAGTAATACTATCCTCCCTGGTGGAATATTAGTAATACTATCCTCCCTAGTGGAATATTAGTAATAGTATCCTCCCTAATGGAATATTACTAATACTATCCTCCCTGGCGGAATATTAGTAATACTATCCTCCCTAGTGGAATATTAGTAATACTATCCTCCCTGGTGGAATATTAGTAATACTATCCTCCCTGGTGAAATATTAGTAATACAATCCTCCCTGGTGGAATATTAGTAATACAATCCTCCCTTGTGGAATATTAGTAATACTATCCTCCCTGGTGGAATATTAGTAATACTATCCTCCCTGGTGGAATATTAACAATACTATCCTCCCTTGTGGAATATTAGTAATAGTATCCTCCCTAATGGAATATTGCTAATACTATAATCCCTTGTGGAATATTAGTAATACTATCCTCCCTGGTGGAATATTAGTAATACTATCCTCCCTGGCGGAATATTAGTAATACTATCCACCCTGGTGGAATATTAGTAATACTATCCTACCTGGTGGAATATTAGAAATACTATCCCCCCTGGTGGAATATAAGTAATAATATCCTCCCTGGAGGGATGTTAGTAATACTATCCTCCCTGGTTGTATGTTAGTAATACTATCCTCCCTGGTAGAATATTAGAAATACTATCCTCCCTGGTGGTATATTGGTAATACTATCCTCCTTGGTGGAATATTAGTAACACTATAATCCCTGGTGGAATACTAGTAATACTATACTCCCTGGTGGAATATTAGTATTACTATACTCAATGGTGGAATATCAGTAATACTATCTTCCCTGGTGGAATATTAGTAATACTATCCTCCCTTGTAAAATATTAGTAATACAATCCTCACTGTTGCGGTATTAGTAATAC
>WNWK01034052.1:0-20689 GCA_009830355.1 Cherax destructor | reverse complement strand
TTCACATCCAACCTTTATTTTACCCCAAATAATCCTTGAATTTATACATTTATATTCCTTCTTTACCGCCATAACTGATTATTCAACATATTGCCTCTTCTTTAGCTCTAACTATTTGAAACCCTGATCTAATCCCATTTATTTCTCCCCACTGAAACTCTCCTACCCCCTTCAGCTTTGTCTCACTTAAAGCCAGGACATCCAGCTTCTTTCATTCATAACATCTACAATCATCTCTTTCTTATCATTCGCACAACATCCACGCACATTCAAACATCCCACTTTGACGGTTTTCTTCTTTTTTTAGTAAGCTATACAGGAAAAGGGTTACTAGCCCATTGTTCCCGGCATTTTAGTTGACTTTTACAACACGCATGGCTTAGGAGGAAAGATTCTTATTCCACTTCCCCATGGATATGAAAGGGAAAACAATAAGAACAAGAACTATTAAGATAAAATCAAAGAAAACTCAGATGAGTGTGTATACATAAACGTGTACATGTTTGCGTAGTGTGACCTAAGTGAAAGTAGAAGTAGCAAGACGACCTGAAATTTTGCATGTTTATGAGACAGAAAAAGACATCAGCAATCCTACCATCATGTAAAACAGTTTCAGGTTTCTGTTTCACAGTCCCCTGGCAGGATAGTAGTCCCTTTCCCTGGGTGGTTGCTGTCTACCAACCTACTACCTATAACAAACTCATCCACATAAAATAAAAAAATACAATGAATACAATACAATACTGCATTCAGTGTGTTTTCTTCTCAGAGTTAATGATGCATTTCTAATACATAATCTATTAGAAAAGCATCATTAGAATTTTGTGGATGTTTATTTATTACTGCAATATTTTTTAAAATTAAATAAAAGGGAAGTATGTAGTACTAAACGTGTTTGCAAATATTTTATGAGAACAAGACTTGTATAAATATAACAAAAATCTGTGAAATTAAATGGATACATTTGCAATGTTTGTCAAGCTTCATTAACCCTTTCACTGTCCTGACCCCCGAAATTTATTACTCCCAATGTCCACTTTTAAAAAAAAAAAATTGTCTGAAATGGTAGAGATCTTTTTTTTTGAAAGTAATGGCACCAAAGATATGAAATTTTTTATGCTTCCCATATGAGTCCTATTTTAAGTCAATTCCATTGCTCTATTCAAGAAAATTCATAGCTATTTCACCAGTATCTCTTTACGTTCTGTCGGTTGAACACAACTATCCCATTTGGCCAATTTAATGACAGTCTAAAATAAACTAACACACATTCCTGACTAAAACAACTTTTCCCTCTGTTCATTTCATATGCCCCCAGGCATCCCCCTATTACACTTGCTTTCCATTTTAAATTCATAATCACACAAAAATAAAAGATTTACTCTATTTTCCAGATAATAAAATATAACCAGGAATGATTGGTTATGGTTTATAGTATCCCAATATTTGAATCAAACCTATTAGAAACCCACAAAATAGACCGGGGGGTGTGGGGGGCCCCCGGTCATCAGCAAAATCGGCAAAAACAAATATTTCTGCTACTTTGAGCCCAATTCTAGCTATTCCCAGTTCTGAAACCAACCAAAGCATCTCTATTTCAGTAGCATGTCTTCCATTCTATCAAATGATATCAGAAACGCCATAAAATCATCATAGAAGACACCTCAAAGAAGTTTTTTCCCAAACCAAACATGGTTAACTTTTTCCCCCTTTTCCCATCATGTACTGCAGGGGAAAGATTTTTTTAATACGTACTGTGAAACTCACTGCACAGACCAATTACCTCAATCAGGCCAAATTACCACTCACAGTTTTGGAGAGATGAACTCATGACAGAGCCCGGAGGGACCCTGGCCTCAATGACAGTTCTACTTGATGGCCACTGAAGGGTTATTGACAGAGCCCCCAAACGAAAAGGTAGGCTGAATACAATATTCATATGTAACAAATGTATTCAATTATCTACTAAAAATTATCAATAAATTACTTTTATTTCTCAAACACTATCTGTAAACTATTTTACCAATATTTATCATCTATAATCATCATTAGCATCAAGTCACAATCTTTTTTTCTTTTTTCAAAAGTCGGCCGTCTCCCACCGAGGCAGGGTGACCAAAAGAATCATTAGCATTAATTCAAATTCAATTTTTGATTTCTCTTATGAAGTACACAGATAATGTAGTTTACATCTAATGAAAACTTTGTTAGGAATTTCTGGCAAACTAATCCTTAATGCTTAAAGACTAAAGAACTAAACAGATTTTTAAGTAGGATTTCTTATTCAGTTAATAAGTAATAAAGAAAGATTAAAATCTGGCCAAGCAAAAACACTTCCATGTCTGCTTTTAGCAGAGGCAAAAATATCCAACATATCATTCTAAGGTGCATCAATTAGCTTGGTTAATGGACAAGTGAACCCACCAAGAGTAAATAAAACAAAGGTACAGTAAGTTACAGTACATTTCAGCCTAAAATGAGGCCTCAGCTGCGCCTAAAATACACAGTATTTTCAAGACGGGACACAAGCAAAGCTTTGCTCCTGCAGCTTCAGATAGGTAATTATTTCCCCTTAACTTCGGTTTCATTTTCTATATGGATTTGGTTATACAGTACCAATGACTAGTGTTTATTACACATTCTATTTTATGCTGCATTTTATAGTTCCAATTACATAAGGGCACAGATCATTGAAGTTTTAAATAACAAAAGGCACAATCCGTGTTTGGGAAAATACACTCACCCCATAAAAAGGGGGAAGTCACGAGGGACATTTCGGTCCAAGTCTGACTGAAACGCCATCGTAAGCTCCCTCTCCATGTGCGGTTATTTGTGTACTGAAATTTTAAGAAGAAATGTTTCATTAAGACAATATTTAAAGTTTCAAATCAATGTAAAAAAAAGTTAAAAGACTGTCAGGAAAAAATACAAAACAAATAAAAATACATGATTAATAAAGAGATCCTCACCTGTAAATCTGCAATATGTTTGTTCTCTCTAGCAGTTGTCTGTTAGTCTCTTCGTGTGTTGACTGCAAGCTTCGGGGGTCAGCTCTCAGTTTCATAATTATCAAGTCTTTTCTGACCCTCGTCCTCCATAAGCACTGTTCGATCCTTTTTATATGTAGTTAAAAATATTTAATGCAAAATTGTATTTTTAACTACATACAAAATTTTAATTAATCATAGGTACACTAAAATAATATTTTACATTTTTTAACATTGGCTGATCCAAAAAGAAACACTTTCACCATCATTTACACTATCTCTGTCTTGCCAGACAAACACAGATATGACAGTTCAGACGTTCTTCCAAACAGTAAATATTTTCAAACTCCTCCTTTAGAGTACAAGCACTGTACTTCCCACCTCCAGGACTCAAGTCCAGCTAACCAATTTCCCCCAAAACCCTACACAAAATATTACCTTGCTCACACTCACTCATCAAGTCAAAAAAACCCGTGTCTACATTCATCCTATCTAACATGCTCACACATTTATCTTGCCATTTTACTTCAGCCCAGGAAGGTAGGGTCAAGTGGCTGCACCAGCTATGGTAAAAAGACTACCATTAATTTTTTTCAACACACTGGCCATCTCCCACCAAGGTAGGGTGACGCAAAGAAAGGCAACATTCCTCATCGCTCAATCAATAGCTTTCTTGTCAGAAGGGCATACACATCACAATTCAAATGACCTTAACTGTAATATCTTCACCTCTCCTTCAGAGTGAACAACTCGCCTACAGAACTCACTCCAACAGCCACCCAGCCATAAAAATCACTCCTGTCCACCAACTCCTATATAACTTTGCTCACACAAGCCTGCTAGATGATCAAGTTTCCAGCACTTAAAACCACCTTCACCTCCCTTCCTCAACTTTTCATGGATGACTCTATACCTCCTTCCACCCCAGATTTATACACCCACTAAATGCCCAAACATTGATTTATTCACTAAATTTGTACTAAGTGAAACATGTTAGGACTTTCATATTTAAATACTTTTCTTAACACTAACCAATTTATCAACGAAAATGAAAACAGTATTGTACGTACATGGAAAATATTTTGTTTCTAAAATACCTAGGCACATTTATTCTTACAGCACTTAGATTTTGAAAGAGACTACTGATGAAGAAACAGGAATACTGGGAGAAACATCCATCTCTATAAATTATAATTACTTACCTACTACACCTAAAGAGATGGTTTCCCATATTATTTACACTCAAGATTTTTTTTATCATGACTCTCATAACAAACAATTTCAAAAAAAATTAGATTAAACCAGGGAATGCCACTAACATTGTGAGAGGTTCATCTTGCCCAGGTAGTAAAACGGGAAATCTCTACACAACACAGTATCATTTACTATACCCATGGAGTAGAGTTTCCATCTTGTACTGAACCATCACCCCCAAAAAATTTTCTCCCTTTAAAATTTTCAAAAAAAAAAAAAAAAAAAATAATGGAGATAAAGAAATGTGCTAAATGGTCTTTCTTATAAGATAAGCTAACTTACTTAAAGGGTTTGGGAAAAAAGAACTTGTAAAGAGGAGTTGTCTTTTCTTAGGTGATCTTAAGATCGGGTAAAAAGTCTGGGACTTTCTTTGAAAACTGAGACGATTTCTGTTCAAAAAAAAAGGATGCAATGACCCAATGATTTCTAAGCATACCTGATATTTCAACAATCAAACAAATACTGAAAAAGTCTAAGAATAAACCCAGTCATACCCGTGAAGCACCAAATTATGCAGGTCCATTCATTTAAAAATTTGATACAATTATAAAGAAATTTTTTCCCTTTTTATCTACATTTCATGAACATTTTCTGCCGTACTTCATGAAATAGAGCACTGATGCAACCCTCCCATTGAGTTTTTTTAGAACATTTGGAGCATTTTTTTTTTTTTTTAAAACAAACCCTTTCCCCTCACATCATGTATATAGAGAATTTTGAAGATGTTCTTTTAACCTAAACTAATGTAAAAATTTTTGTACATAAAAATTTTACAAAACCCGGGGAGGAGGACAAAAAGGGCCCAAACACTTGCTCAGGAGTACATGAGAATGTTAGATCATCCATTTCCCCACTGGCCTGTTTGTCTTGCACGGCTTATTACCTATGGGATAACAAAATGCTAAATTAAGTTTAAGAAACCAAAGCTTTAATTTTAGTGAGAGAACTAATGAATAATGCAAATATACCCCGCACTGGTCGTTCCCACCAAAGCAGGGTTTGAAAAAAAAAAAACCTTATAGAGATTATCTTTTTACATTTAGTAATATACGTATAAAGGGGAAGGGGTTACTAGCCCTTGCTCCCCGGGATTTTGTCGCTCTACGAACCATCTTACGGGGGAAGAATTCTATTCCACTTCCCCATGGGGATAAGAGGAAAAAAAACAAGAACTAGTAAGAAAATAGAAGAAACCCAGAGGGGTGTGTGTTGTATAAAAAAGGTATGTATGTATGTATGTATTTTGTATTTTATGTATGTATGTATGTATGTATGTATGTATGTATGTATGTAGGTGTGTGTGTATAATATTTTCCCTTCCTTTCAACACGCCGGCCTTTTCCCCCACCGAGGCGGGGGTGGCCCAAAAAGGGAAAAAAACCCAAAGTTTCCCCTTTTTTACATTTAGTAATTTATTCAGGAGAAGGGGGTTACTAGCCCCTTGCTCCGGGCCCTTTTAGGCGCTCACGACACGCATGGCTTACGGAGGAAGAATTCTGTTCCACTTCCCCATGGAGATAAGAGGAAATAAGAACAAGAACTAAAAAAAAATAGAAGAAACCCAGGGGGGTGTGTATATATATGCTTGTACATGAATGTGTATGTGACCTAAGTGTAAGAAGTAGCAAGATGTACCTAAAATTTCGATGTTTATGAGACAAAAAAGACAAAAGCAATCCTACCATCATGAAAAACAATTACAGGCTTTCTTTTTTACACTACTTGGCAGGACGGTAGAACTCCCGGGGCAGTCCTTCCACCAGCCACTTAGGAATATATTCTTTTTTTCCCAACACGGGGGCCGCTTCCCCCCAAGGGTGGCCCAAAATAAAAACGAAAGCCCCCCCTTTTTTTACATTTAGTAATATATACAGGAGAAGGGGACACCCCCTTGCCCCCGGCTTTTTTAGTCGTCTCTGGGGCACGCAGGGGCCTTGGAGGAAGAATTCTGTTCCATTTCCCCCATGGAGATAAAGAGGAAATGAGAACAAGAACTAGTAAAAAAAATAGAAAAAAAACCCGGGAGGGGTGTGTATTTTGTACATGAATGTGTAGTGGGGCCCTTGGGAAGAGAAGAAGAAGACATACTCCCTTAAATTTGCATGTTTTGAGACAAAAAAGACACCAGCAAGGGCACCATCATGTAAACAATTACAGGAAAAAATATAAAAAATTTCAAAAAATTTTTAAAAGGGATGAACACTGTCATATACAACACATTCCACAAATGTGAGTATAAATCTTATTTATTCATATTCTAGTGACTAAAAAACAAATTAAATACTTTCTTCTTTTTTCAACATGCCGGCCGTTCCCCCAACCGAAGTGGGGGGCCCCAAAAATAAAAAACAAGTTTTTTTACTTTTTAGTAATACAGGGGTTTCCCCACTTGATATTAATCCGTCAGAGGGGCATTTTTTAAGGCGAAAAAACCGTTACACGAATCAATTTTCCCCATAAGAAATAAGGGGAAAAAAATTTTAACCGGTAAAAGACTTCCAAAAGTAGTTAAATAAAATTTTTTTTAGAATTTTTTGACATTAAATAAAAAAATTTAATAATAATACCTAAAAAATGTAAATATTGTACAATAACATGTCACTTACATTTTTTAAAAATTTTGGATGTGTGGGGGACGGAGGGGGGAAGGTAGTAGTATGTTAGTGTTTGGAAAACCCCCCTTCCTTTAAAACCCCAAAAAGGTACCAAGTTCTTTCTGGGGATTGGCCTTTTTTTTGAATGCTACACTCCCTGCATCCTTTGTTACACTCCCTGCATAAATGTTTACACTCCCTGCATGCCTTGCTACACTCCCCAAAAGGGCTACCCCCCTGCATAAATGCTACACTCCCTGCATAAATGCTAAACTCCCTCAAAATGCTACACTCCCTGCATAAATGCTACACTCCCTGCATAAATGCTACACTCCCTGCATAAATGCTACACCCCTGCATAAATGTTACACTCCCTGCATAAATGCTACACTCCCTGCATAAATGCTACACTCCCTGCATAAATGCTACACTCCCTGCATAAATGTTTACACTCCCTGCTTTAAATGCAAACACTCCCTGCATAAATGCTAACTTTCAAAAATGCTACACCCCCTGCATAAATGCTACACTCCCTGCATAAATGCTACACTCCCCTGCATAAATGCTACACTCCCTGCATAAAGGGCTACACTCCCTGCATAAATGCTACACTCCCTGCATAAATGCTACACTCCCTGCAAAATGCTACACTCCCTGCATGAATGCCACTCCCTGCATGAATGCTACACCCCCGCAGGGAATGCTACACTCCCTGAAATGAATGTTTCCCCCCAAATTTTTCCCCGCATGAATGTTTTGGGTTCACTCCCTGCATGAATGCTTCACCCCTGCATGAATGTTTCCCCCAAATTTTTCCCCTGCATGAATGCTTACTCCCTGCATAAATTTTAACCCCTTTTTACCCTGCATGAATGCTTCACCCCCTGCATGAATGCTTCACCCCCTGCAGGGAATGCTTCACTCCCTGCATGAATGCTTCACCCCCTGCATGAATGCTTCACCCCCTGCATGAATGTTTCACCCCTGCATGAATGCTTCACCCCCCTGCATGAATGCTTCACTCCCTGCATGAATGCTTCACTCCCTGCAGGGAATGCTTCACCCCCTGCATGAATGCTTCACTCCCTGCATGAATGCTTCACCCCTGCATGAATGCTTACTCCCAGCATGAATGCTTCACTCCCAGCATGAATTTTTTGTTTTCACTCCCTGCATGAATGCTTCACCCCTTAAGGAATGCTTCACCCCCTGCATGAATGTTTCACCCCCTGCATGAATGCTTCACTCCCTGCACATTCTTTACCACAGGCTTGGCACTAGGAGTTTTCTTGGGGCCCATGGTGGCTTTTTTTAGCAGTTGCAAGCACTAAAACAGTGGAATAATGACAATATACTGGTATGAACGGGGTGGGGGGGGGTGGTGCCCTCACTTTAAACAATAGCCCACTGATTTTCCCTGGAAAAAACCTAACGGGGCGCCTGCACACGTCCGGTACGAATGCCCTCCCGAAGCAAACATCAAATCACAATAAATTTTTTTATGTTATAAATAGGTTATCGAAAATAACGTAAGATGATAGCATCGTAACAGGGGGTACCACTGTATATACAGGAGAAGAGGTTACTAGCCCCTTGCCCCCGGCATTTTAGTCACCTTACAAACCCCGCATGGCTTACGGAAAGAATTCCCCCATTTCCCCCATGGAGATAAGAGGAAATGAGAACAAGAACTAGTAAGAAAATAGAAGAAACCCAGAGGGGTGTGTTTTGCTTGTACATGAATGTTTAGTGTGACCTAATTGTAAGTATAAAGTAAAAAGACATACTACCTGAAATCTTGCATGTTTATGAGACAAAAAAAAGACACCAGAATCCTACCATCTTTAAAAACAATTACAGGCAAAAATATAAATAATTTCAAAAAATTTAAACAGATGAACACTGTCATATACAAAATTTCCACTATCGTGAGTATAAATTTTTTTTATTCATATTCTAGTGACTAAAAAACAAATTAAATAAGGGTAAGGGAAATAAGGCACCATTGCAAGTCCACTGATTACAGTCTCTGTAAGTCCACTGTTTACAGTCCAATCATTGATCAGTTATGCTGTTGTGATTGTTATTTAGTCAAAATCTGAAGAAAAAAAATGCCAAAAGAGAAAGAATCACCAAGATTGTTCCATTTATTTCTTTTTTTTTTTATTAACAATCGGCCGACCCCCACCAAGGCAGGGTGGCCCAAAAAAAAAAACTTTCATCATCATTCACTCCATCACTGTCTTGCCAGAAGGGTGTTTTTTACACTACAGTTAAAAAAAACTGCAACATTTACCCCCCCTCCTTCAGGGGCCGGCACTGTACCTCCCATCTCCAGAACTCGTCCGGCCTCCCGGGTTTTCCCCTAAACCCCTTTAAAAATGTTACTTTGCTCACACTCCAACAGCACGTAAATTTTAAAAAACCATATGCCTCCCATTCACTCCTATCAAATACGCCACACATGTTTTGCTGGAAACCCAACCCCCCTCGCACAAAAAATTTCCCTTTTCCCCCCCTCCCCCCAAACCCTTTCCTGGGCCAACCCTACCCCGCCTTCCCTCCACAAAGATTTATACACTCTCGGGTCACTCTGTCTCTTTCCCCATTCTCTCTACATGTCCAAACCACCTCAACAACCCCCCCCTCATTCTCTGGACAATCTTTTTGGTAATCCCGCACCCCCCTCCTAATTTCCAAACTCCGAATTCTCTGCATTATATTCACCCCCACACATTGACCTCAGACATGAATTCCACTCCCTCCAGCCTTCCCCCTCGTTGCAACATTCATCACCCATGCTTCACACCCATATAAGAGCTTGGTAAACTATACCCCCAACTTTCCCCTTTTTTACTTCCATGGACAAGGTTTTTTTTGTCTCCACAGACTCCGAAGTGCTCCACTCACCCTTTTCCCCCCATCAATTCTAGGGATTCACCTCATCCTTCATAGACCCACCCGGGACATGTCCCCCCCAAATATCTGAATACATTCACCTCCTCCATATTTCCTTTTCCCTCCAATCTGATATCCAATTTTTCCCAAAATTATTTTTTTTTGTTATCCTCATCACCTTACTCTTTCCTATATTCACTTTCAATTTTTTCTTTTTACAAAACCCTACCAAATTATCCACCAACCTCTGCAGCTTCTCTTCAGAATCTCCCAAAAGAAAAGGGTGTCACCCAGAAAAAAGCAATTGGAAACTCCCACTTTGTATTTGCTTTTTTTATCTTTTACCCAACACCCCCTTGCCAAGACCCGCATTCACTTCTCTTACAACCCCATCTATAAATATATTAAACAACCACGGTGACATCACACATCCTTGTCTAAGGCCCACTTTACGGGGAAAATAGTCCCCTTCCCTCCTAAACCTAACCTGAGCCTCACTATCCTCATAAAAACTCTTCACTGCTTTCAGTAACCTTCCCCCTTTATTCCATACACCTGCAAATTCCACATTCCCCCCTTATCTCCCCTATCATCCCCTTTTCCAAACCAAAAATGCCAAAAAACATCTTTACCCTTATCCAAATACTGTTCACCTATTTTTTTTCACTGTAAACACTTGGTCTCACACCCCCTACCTTTCCTAAACCCCCCTTGTTCATCTGTTTCCCTTTGCTTTCTGTTTTATTTCCTTAATTTTTTCAAAAAACCTACCATACATTTTCCCGGGTACACCAACAGACTTTTTCCCCCCTAAAATTTTTTGGGACTCCCGTCCCCTTTGCCTTTATAAAAGGGGAAACAATCACGCCCTCTGCCAATCCCTAGGTCCCTTAAAACCCTTCCATAATTTTTAAATAATACCCCAAACCCAAATTCCAAAAAATTATACCCCCACCTGTTTTTAACATTTTTATCTTTTCCCATCAATCCCAGCTCCCTTCCCCCCTTTTCATTCTACCCACTGCCCCCTAATTTCCCCTACACCCACAACTGGCTCTTCCACACTTACAAGATGTTTTTCCCTCCTGCCCTACACACGAAATCACAGTTTCCCCTGTCTTCATAAAATTTTAAACAAACCTTTAAAAATTTTCCCCCCATTTTCCCCCCAAATTTTAATTTCCTCCATTTAATAATTCTCCCTCCTTTTTTTAACTGTCAAATCCATTTGTTCTCTAGGCTTCCTCAACTTATTAATTTTTCCCAAAACCTTTTTTCTTTTTCAACAAAATTTTGCTGATAACATTCACCCACTTTTTTCATCTGCTCTTTTTTTTACATTGCTTCACCACTCTTTTTCCCTTTTTTTCCTATACTCTTCCCTCCTTGCATCACTTCTACTTTGTAAAAACCTCTCATAGCTAATTTTTCCCCCTTTACTACTCTTTTTACATCATCATTCCACCAATCGTTTCCTTTCCCCCCTCCCGCACCCACTCGCCTGTAACCAAAAACCCTGCTGAAACACTCTAACACTACTTTTTTTAAATCCCCCATACATTTTCGACCCCTTGCCTACACCCCACTAGCCCATCTATCCTCCAATAGTTGTTTATATTTTTTACCCTAACTGCCTCCTTTTAGTTTATAAACCTTCCCCTCTTTTTATTTACGGATTCTTTTTTTCCCCTTTGTATCCCATCTCCCTTTTTCCCTCCCACTGTATTATAACTAAAAAGTGATCTGATATATCTGTAGCCCTCTATAAACATGTACATCCGAAGTCTACTCAACAGTTTTTTATCTATCAATACATAGTCCAACAAACTACTGTCATTACGCCCACATCATATCTTGATACTTATTTATCCTCTTTTTCAAAATATGTATTACCTATAACAAAACCCCCTTTCTATACAAAGTTCAATAAAAGGGCCCCCCATTATCATTTACACCTGGCCCCCCAAAATTTACCTACTACCCCCTCTCTGCTTTTTTTCCCCCATTTTGGGCATTTAGGTCCCCCCACAATTATTTCCTCATTTGGTTCAAAACCTATACTTCGCTTAACATCCCCCCCTTTCCCCTCTACACTCCTCTCTTCTCCAGGTGATAATTAAAAGACCCATTTTCCCATCCCCCCTTATTTTAATCCAAAACCCTTTTGGAATTTACAATTTATATTCCCTCTTTCCTTCCATAACTGATCCTTCAACATTTTGCAACCCCTTTTTAAATCCCCCCCTTTTTTCCCCACTTAATTCCTTTATTTCCCCCCACTAAAACCCCGGCCACCCCTTCATTTTTCCAAAAAATGGGGAACCCCAATTCTTTTTTCAAAACTCGGCAATTTCTTTTTTTATCACCCTTTTTTAACCCAAAGAATTTTCCCAAGAAACCCCAATTTTTAAAAAGTTTTTTTTTCTCGTTTTTGAGATTTGTACAGGAAAAGGGGGGTTACTGGGCCCATTGCCCCCCGGCATTTAGTCGCCAAGTTTTCTTTTATTAACTACAAAAAAAGGTTAAAAATTTCAGGAGAAAAAATATAAATTACTGTATATGGTTTTCAAATTGATGACTTTCCAAAGGGGGTTGGAGGAAGGATTTTTGATTTACAACAGCAATTTCAAGGTGCTTTCTGGGATTTTTTTCAAGGTTTTACTTTTTTTTTTGGATATCATTTGATAGAAGGGAAAAACTTACTATTAAAATAGAAAATGATTTTGGTTGGTTTTAGGACTGAAAATGGCTTAAAATTGGGCTCAAAGTAGTGGAAATATTAGTTAGCTTTTTACTAGGTCTCATTCAATTACGGGGGTTGTAAACCATGACCAATCATTCCTGGTTATATATTATTATCTGAGAAATAGGGTTACTCTTCAATTTTGCGTGATGATGAATTCAAAATGGAGGGTAAGTGTAAAAATGGGAGAGGCCTGAGGATATTAAAACCAAATTTTATTTCCTTGCAAGTTTACAAGATTATATAATTACAATAATATTGCAGTGGCAAAGGAAAGGGGGGGAAATAAAGCCATGGCATTATAGTCTTTTAAAGGGAAAGACATTAATACAGTGGTACCCCCGGGTTTTCGATGGTCCCCAAACTCACCCTTTTATGTGTTTTTTTTTTTTAAAAGCTTTTGTAAGTGTAATTTTTGGGGGCTAAAAGGACTAGTCTATTTTACAACATTTTTTAAAGGGGATAAATTCGTTTGGTAATGGCACTTGAACAGCATTCTGGGAAAGAAAAATATCAAACCTGGGTACCACTGTACTACTAGAGAAATTGATCAAATTTTTTTGTTGTGCTAAATTTTTTTTATTTATAGCAGACAGCAAGTTTACCAAATTAACAATCTGGGGGATAACATTGGGACAAGTTGAAAGTATTTTTTCAGGTTGTTTTTAACAATAGTAAATAATTAAATTATATTATTTGAAAATTAAGTATTGCGTACACATTGAGTTTTTAGTTTTTGGGGGAAGGGTTTTTTAGAAGAGTCTTTAAATTAATGTTCGACTTTACTTTTGTATTTAAAAATTTTAAAAAATTTTCCAAATTTTTCTTTTTTTTTCTTTTGGGCCACCCTGCAGTGGGAAAAAGGGCCCAAAGGTTGAAAGAAAGAATTCCAAATTTTAACCCCCTTTAATTTCATTATTTTTTCACAGTATGATATGGACACTGGGTACATAAAAAATGATCTGTGTTAGGTTTTGGTCGTGGGCCCTTTTAAAGGTTTGGGGAGAAGTATGAGTGGGGGGTTTATGCCAGTGTAGGTTCTATAAATGTGTAGGCCCAAAAATAAGTATGAATGTTCTTGATGGTGAGTAGTTTTAGACTTCTGAATATTGGTGGAGTATGTTTTCTGGAGTGGGAATTTATCATTCTGAATGCAGCCTTTTGTTGGGGATTAGAAGTCTTAGGGGGATTGAATGTTGTTGATCCCCATGTACAAATTCCATAGGTGAGATAAGGGATGAGTGAATGATACAGTGCAAGGAGAGTTTTTTGGGAACATAGTACCATTCTTTGATAGTATGCCTACTGTTTTGGAGATTTTCTTGGGAAAATTTTTTGTATGTGTCTGGGAAATTTGGGGGCTACTGGGGCAAGGTGGATCCCTTTGGAATTTTCCTCTGCGAGTCTTGTGATGGGTGAACTGTTTTTTGTGTTATGTTAAGTGGAAAAATTTGTAGCTGTGTTTCTAAAAATGAATGAAATAGGTTTTGTCAGTATTGAGAGTTAGCTTATTAGTCATCATCCAGGTAGATATTTTCTGCAATTAAGTACTAACAGTGTTGGCTAGTATGACTGGGGTTTTTGAGAGAAGACTTAAGGGAGTGTCATCTGCAAAAATATGGGTTTGAGTAGCTGGATGCATTTTGAGGTCACTGATGTAAATGAGGAAGAGGAGTGGGGGTAAGAACACTTCCTTTTTGAGACTGAGTTAGCTCCTTTTTTGTACACATATTGGCTTGTTTACTAAGGTATGACTAGGTAGTTGAGAGAGTGCCCTTTTTACCATACTGTGTTTTAAATTTTAAAGTGCAGCAAATCATGGTCGAAAAGAAAAAAAGATGAAGATTTTCCCGCGGCCCTTTTTTTTTCTTTTTGAGCGGTGTATATTGTTTTTACATTTTATAATTGCATCATTTGTGCTTTTATTAGTCCTGAATCCAAACTGACAGGGGGGTTTAGTATGTTTGTGAGACAAAAGGGGAAAAGATTGCCCATGAATTAATTTTTCAAAGGTTTTAAAAGAGAAGAAGTTAGATATTGGTCTTTTAGTTATTCAAGTCTGCTTGGAAAAGGATCAGTGCTTGGAATGTCTACAGGTACTCCTTGCTTAATAACCTAACTGGGGTTTTAAAAACTGCTTGACTTATGACCACTCTCCAACCAGTGTACTGTATGTATATTTTACTTTTTTATTGTTTTTAAAGCCTAGTTCTATTTTTAATATACTAAAAATATTATAAGGGGGAAAAAGGGGAGATTAAAACTTTCTAAAGATGGTTGATATAAACCCACTACCACTACTGTATGCTTGAAATATCAATAAGGGGCGGATCCTCACTTTAAAGACCACCCGCTTTCCCACCTACCCTTTGGAACAGAACCCTGTCATTAAGTGAGGAGTACCTGTGTAGTGTTTATTTTGACAGTTTTTTAAATTTGAATCTTTTTGGGTAAAATTGGCCAAATTACCAACTTCTCTGCACTTTATGTGTAGTTCTGATCAAGTTTAATGGGCGGGGAAATCTTTATTCATAACAACCCTCAACTTGATAAAACCCATTGGTGAAATGTTGCACCAATAGAGACTACTATATTAACCCTTTCAGGGTTTCGGGTGTACTAGTACGGCTTACCCCCAGGGGGTTTTTGGGCACTATACGCCTAAATTCTAGCGCCCCCAAATCAAGCAGAAAAAGGCTGGGAGGCCTAGATGTGGGGGAATGGGCCCGGGGTGCACAGATAAAAATCCTGCACCACACACTGCATAATGAGGGAAAAAAGGGCTGTTTTTGGGTTTTAAAAAAGCCACTTTGCAGTCTATTTTCGTATGGTATTTATGCTTGTATTCTCGTTTTCTTAGTCTCATTTGATAGAATGGATGATATATTAAAAAAAAGATAATTTTTACTTGTTTCACGATGACAAGGCCTTGAAAAGAAAATTAGCCAAAATGTTCGATTTTTGGGCCCATGTTCAAGAGTAAACAAATACACCATCCCCTTACACATCAACTGGGGAGTCTAATATTCTTGCCCAAATGCTGGGGTTTTTATTTATACCATTTTTTCAATGATGCAGTTGTATACATAACAGTAAATCTTCTATTTTTTTTGAGAATAAAAAATTTAAAATGGAAAGCAAAAGTAATGTAAGAGGGGCCTGGGGACGTGACTAATGAACAGAGATGATGTCCTTTTAAAATGCCAGGAATGTTTTGCCCTTTTTTATTCTGGACCCTATTTTGAAATTGGCATCGTTTGTTGGGGAAATTGGCCAAATTGCCACTTTCTGACCACTATTTTTGGGAGTTGAAATTTAAATAAATTTTTGTACTCAATCGATGAAGAAAAGGAGTTCAAAAATAGCTATAATTTTTAGTAGACTGGAAAAAAATTGGAATTTCCAAAAAAAGGGGTCAAAGTGGGCAAATCCCCCTGAGTAAATGTCATCTATACCGAACTTTAAGGAAATTTCCCTTTTCGATCAAATTTTTATAATTTTTGTGGTGTTATGATCGGAAAAAATTCTCTTTTCATTTCATAAGAAAATAATTTTTTTTTTTTAAAATTTTTGGGCCCCGGAGAACGAAACCCGAGAGGGTCCTTGGACCCCAAAAGGGGTTGGTCAATATACTACGGGTTTGGGATCACACTTTTTTAAAAATACGTAAATAACTACGTATATTAATTCTTAATCCCATGTCTTTCCCCTTTCATTTTAAAGGGAAAGGGTAACAAAAAAAAAGAACATTTCCCCCGATATTTTTAGTACAGTGAACCCCAAGTTTCGACCACCTCAAAACTCAACAATTATGTAAGTGTAATATTGCAAGTGCTTTTTTAAATATTTTTGGGGGTCTGAAACGGACTAACCTACTTTTTTATTCCTTATGGGGAAAAAATTCATTTGGTAATGGCACTTGAACAGCCTTCTTGGGAAAGAATTATGGCAGAAACTCGGGGGGCCACTGTAATTTCTTTAAACATCATTTTAATAAAAAAAAAAAATTTTAAAAGTCGGCCGTCTCCCACCGAGGCAGGGGGACCCAAAAAGAAAATATTTTATCATCATTCAACACTTTCCCCCTCCTCCTACATAATCACTGTCTTTTTCAGAGGAGTTTTAGATACGACAGTTTTGAAGTCCCCTCCAAACCCCAAAATTCCAAACTCCCCTTTTTTAAAATGCAGGCATTGTATTTTCCCCTTTCCAGGGGCTCAAGTCTGGCTAACCAGTTTAATAATGTACTGATATAAAAGCAAATTAAAAAAACAATTTCATATTCTACGGGAAAAATTTTCTATGGAAAAAAAACTTTTAAAACCCCTAAGGAAAAGTAAAGATTTTTAAACTCACTTGAATAAGATTATTGAGATCACTTTGTAGGTTAGCATTCTCCCCCCCTTCAGGCCCAAAGTCCTCCCTCTCCAGAGTCAACACCTTTTTCTCCTAGGCCCTGAGCCTTCTTTCTAACCCAATTTTATCGGTGACTAGAGATGATACCTGTACAGGAATTCAAAGGAGGAGCTAAACCAAATTTGACTCTAGAAGGTGTAATGAAAGTTTAAAAGGTATCCCCCTTTTTAAAATACAGAAAAGTCAATTTCCATTTATTTTTGTATAACCACAAGGCAAATTCACATAACTTTAGAAAAAAAAAATGTTTGTTCAACAATAGATTTCTTATTTACCTTAGCAACCGCCTTGCTAATGCAAGGGAACCCCAAAAAAAAAAACACACTCACCATTAATTCATTAATCACTGTCTTGCCAATCAGATTACCATCCAACTGCAACATTCCCCAATTTTCCCTCAGAGGAGGGAACTGCCCCTTCCCACCTCCAGAACTCGTTACCTTTCCCACCCAACAGTATGTCCATTAACCCTTTCGGGCCGGGGGTTTTCTAGTACGTTTTCGGGAGGGGTTGGTGCGATTTGTACCCCAAATTTCTAGCGGCCCCAATTTTAAACAGAAAATGTCTGGGGAGGCATACATAAGGAAAAAAATGGGTCTGTGTGGTCAGTGTGCGGAAAAAAAAATCCTGCAGCAAACACTGCATAATGAGAAAAAAAAACTCTGACAGTTTTTCGAAAAACAGCGACTTTGGGAGTCGATTTTTGTATGGTATTTTTTTGATGTATTCTCGTTTTCTTGGGCCATTTTATAGAATGAAAAATATATTACAGAAATAGAGATGAATATAAGACTCCCAGTTGATGTGGGGGTTGGACGATGCGTTGATTTGTTTACCCTTTAACATCGTCAAAAAAAGAACATTTTTCTACTTTGAGCCCAACCCAAAGGGACAGTGGGGCCCCCCAGTTTCGAAACTTCACTCCTGAATTCTGCTCAAGCACCATTAACCAAAAATTTACTTCCCCCTTTAAAGGGAAAAAGTCACAGGTTGGGGCTATTTCAGACCCCCAAAAAAACACTTCCACAAGCACTTACAGTATTATACTTAAAATTTTACGATTTCCAGGGTTTTCGAAACTCGGGGGCCACTGAAATTGAAATTGAGCTCAAAGTAGGAAAAAGTTCGATTTTTTTACGATGTTGAGGAGTAAAAAAAATCACAACCCTGCGTCTTATATTCATGCACAAGTGCTCTGATATTATTTATACCATTTTTACAATGATGCAGTTGTATACATAACAGTAAATCTTCTATTTTTTTGTGAGAATAAAAAATTTAAAAAGGAAAGCAAAAATAATGGGAAAAGGGGGGGGAGACGTGGCTAATGAACAGAGAACATGTTATTTTAGTGCCAGGAATGTCTGCCTTGTTTACTCTGGACCCTATTTTGAAATTGGCATCGCTTGAAATTTGTGTGAAATTGAAAATTGCCATTTTCTGACCACTATTTTGGGTGATGAAATTGTTAAATAGGGGGTTTTGTACTCAATCGATAGAAGAATGGAGTTCTACCGAAATAGCTATAATGTTAGAAGACTGGGAAAATTTGGGAATTTTTCGAATATAGGGGTCGGGGGTGAAATCGCCGATGCGCCCGTGTCATAGATACCACGCCCTTTAAAGCATAATTCCGTTAGTTTTCGATCAAATTTCTAATTTTTGGCGTTATGATCGGAAAAAGATTCTCTATCATTTCATGAGAAAAATTAATTTTTTTCTTTCCAAAAAAAATTTTTACCCCAGGAACACGTTTCCGAGAAGGCCTGTCGACCCCCAAAGGGTTAAAAAACCCCTTTTCTCCACCCCACTCCTATATAACATGCTCACACAAGCTTGATAGATGTCAAGCCTCTCCCAAATCAAAAGCCTCCATTGCTTCCATTCCTAGGGTGACCCCCACCCCCCCTACTTTTCCCCTGAAGATTTATATGTAACATCATCATCATCCTATCCCCCTCCATCCTCTACACATGTTCAAACGCCTCAACCATCCCTCCTCAGCCCTCTGAATCTCAAAACCCTTTATAACTGCACATCATGATATTCCCCAACATTTCACTTTTTAAACAAGAATTTCCACTACCTCTTTTCCTCCTCCCCCTTTCCCCCTGTGGCCTGGTCTAAAGTTTCCATCACACGGCGAGGGGCTGGGTTTGATTCCCCGCAAGGGTAGAAACAGGGGGGTGTTTTTTACACACCAGTTATCTATGTTCACCCATCAGTAAATGGGTACCCGGGAGTTAGTCGACTGGTGTGGGTCGATCCTGGGGTTTAAAACTGACCTAATTTGCCCGAAATGTTCTGAGAGCATAACAAGAGGCTTTTTTTTATAATAGTATGTCATTGATGTCAGCTAGGCCTGTATACCTTGTATATGTACTTGTAGAAATAAAGAATTTTTTTATTATTATTATAACCCATGCCCTTTCCCCCGAAAAAAGTGTTGATACAACTGAAAAACTAGACTTTCCCTTTTTTTCCTTCACGGGGTAAATTTTTTTTCCACAGATGCCACACACAACCCCCCTTTTTTTTTCCATATGGTCTAGGGTTCACTTTTTATCTTTCACAGACCCAGCAGCTGACATTCATTCTCAAATATCTATATACATATTCAATTCCTCCTTTCCCCCCTAAAATCTAATATTTAAGTTGTCATTACCAAAATTTTTTTATTACCCTCATCACCATTCTCTTCTATAATTCACTTTACATACTTACAACGGACCAAAACCCCAAAAACAGCCGGGGCAGCTCCGAAAGTTTTATAGGGGGTTGGGGTAAAATTTGATTAGAAGGGGGTTGGGGGGACATGTCTTGAAGCAGCATTATTAATATTTGTTTTTGGGGGGTGAGTGATGGAATTTTAATGCCACCACACCTACAAACAACCAATTAAAATAAGGACATCAAAATACCAAGAGAGAAAGCAAAAGTTAATATGGAAGGTGCCAAATAAAAGCAGCAATAGGACCAGGCAAGATAGCATCATTTTTTTTAAAAAAAGAATGACAAGAAGAACTATATTATCTACTTTTTTTTTTTATTTTTAAATTCAGTGCAAGAAAGTAAAATAGCACACACAGTGCCAATATTTTTAAAAAAAAAAGGGAAAAGATTTTTTAAAATGCATATGTACTGTACTGAAGTACTGTGACAATACAAATGACAAACTTTATTTTTATAAAATTTCAGTATACAAATGATACAAGATTAATTGCCCTGTTTAACCTGCTGTACTTTATAGAAAGGACCTTGTTATGAAACCTTAAAATTAACCTATAACTAGGGGTGGTAGTAAGCCAAAATTTTTGCCCATACCAATACTTAAATTTGGGCCCCAAAAAAATCATCAAAACTAGCCGATGCACTTTGATACCAATATACTTTGGCATGCCCCTCCTTTTAAATACTGAACAATTATGCAATTAGGCTATGGTAGTTTGCTAAAAATGTTATGGTTTTAATCTTTGACATTCTATACAACAATCTAGTTTATGATTTTAAAAATTCTGAGATTGTATTCAGCAATTTTTATAACAATTGTGGTGGCGAATACTGAAGTAGAACAAAATTTTGATTACATACTGTAAGTTAAAAAATATTAACAATGGTAAGAACATTAGTATGAATACTAAAAAAATTTGGATCAACAGGGTTGATGTTGATAAAATGGAATAAAACAATGAGTCAACTCTCTAAAAAAGCTTTTTTACATAATGAGTTTTTTTTAAAAAGCAACTGAAAAAAATGTAAATGGGGGAAACATTTTGCATCTTTTGGAAGGGGAAATC
>WNWK01034051.1:0-20691 GCA_009830355.1 Cherax destructor | reverse complement strand
CCCTCCCCCCAAATCTTGCCCTGGGGCAACTTAAGGCACCAAAAATGGAGGAATATAGCAAATAATTTGTTAGAGATAACACCAGGAGGCAGCTCAGATAAAAACTCGCACACACAGGTTTTTAAATCTCTGCCCAAATTCACCTGGAAAGGGTTAAACCAGCAAATAATAGAGCCCAAGATTGGAGAATCCCTGGACCTATCTTCACTAACAATGATGATTTAATACGAAATGTCACCATAAAAAATAATATACTCAGATCACAACATAGTAGAGGTTCAGACATGAATCCCAGGGCCCCAGACCGACAAAATGAGATCAGTCAGAGGGAACCTTCACCAAATTCAACTTCAAAACAAAACATAAAAGGACCAATAAACCAAGCCCTAAATGATATAAACTGGGAAGATAGTCAACAATACAGATTCCAACATATGTCTAGAACTGATTAACTCTTTTTTTTTTTTACAGGCAAGGAAAAAAAATCACAAGCGGCAAAAAAAAACAATATACGTATCGGGGAAATAGCAAACATCGAACTAAAGCTAAGGAATCTTCATGAGTCAAAAAACCCAATAGAACTAAAAGCCATAAATGAAATCGAAAGAAACCCAAAGTATTTTTTTTCTTATGCCAAATCAAAGTAGAGAACAACATCCAGTATTGGGCCCCTACTTAAACGAGATGGGTCCTACACAGATGACAGCAAGGAAATGAGTGAGTTACTCAAGTCCCAATGTGACTCGGTTTTTAGCGAGCCGCTAACCAGACTGAGAGTTGAAGACCTAAATGATTTTTTTATGAGAGTGCCACAGAACCTGGTAGACGAAAGCCTATCTGACATTATCCTGACGCCAAATGACTTCGAAAAGGTGATAAATGACATGCCCATGCACTCTGCCCCAGGCCCAGACTCATGGAACTCCGTGTTCATCGTGCTCTTAACATCCTATGGAGAGGGAGCATGAACACAAACATAGCCCCACTCCACAAAGGGGGCAATAAAGCAATAGCAAAGAACTACAGACCGATAGCGCTAACGTCCCATACCATAAAAATCTTTGAAAGAGTTCTAGGAAGCACGATCACCACCCATCTAGATACCCATCAGTTACACAACCCAGGGCAGCATGGGTTTAGAGCAGGTCTGTCCCAGCTACTGGATCACTATGACAAGGTCCTGGATGCTCTAGAAGAGAAGTAAAATGCAGATGTAATATGCACAGACTTTGCAAAAGCTTTTGACAAGTGTGACCATGGTGTAATAGCACACAAAATGCGTGATAAAGGAATAACAGGGAAAGTTGGAAGATGGATCTATAATTTCCTAACAAATAGAACACAAAGAGTAGTAGTCAACAGAGTAAAGTCTGAGGCAGCTACGGTGAAAAGCTCTGTTCCACAAGGCACAGTACTCACTCCCATCCTGTTCCTCATCCTCATATTTGACATAGACAGAGATATTAGCCACAGCGCCGTGTCTTCTTTTACAGATGACATTCGAATTTGCATGACAGTGTCCTCCACTGAAGACACTGCAAGACTCCAGGCGGACATCAACCAAATCTTTAAATGGGCCGCATAAAACAATATGAAATTCAATGATGAGAAATTTCAATTACTCTGATATGGAAAACGTGAGGAAATTAAAACTACATCGGAGTATAAAACAAATTCTAACCACACAATAGAGCGTAAAGCTAATGTAAAAGACCTGGGAGTGATCATGTCGGAAGACCTCACCTTTAAAGACCATAACATTGTATCAATCACATCTGCTAGAAAAATGACAGGATGGATAATGAGAACCTTCAAAACTAGGGATGAACCTTCACGGCACACATAACTGCGATAAAACACCTCAATTACTGGGAACGCTTGAAGTTCCTCAACCTGTACTCCCTAGAACGCAGGCGGGAGAGATAACATGATCATATACACTTGGAAAATCCTAGAGGAATTAGTACCAAACTTGCACACGAAAATCACTCCCTTTGAAAGCAAAAGACTCGGCAGACGATGCAACATCCCCCCAATGAAAAGCAGGGGTGCCACTAGCACGATAAGAGACAACACAATAAGTGTCAGGGGCCCAAGACTGTTCAACTGCCTTCCTGCATACATAAGGTGGATTACCAATAGACCCCTGGCTGTCTTCAAGCAGGCACTGGACAGGCATCTAAAGTCAGTATCTGACCAGCCGGGCTGTGGCTCGTACGTCGGTTTGCGTGCGGCCAACAGTAACAGCCTGGTTGATCAGGTCATGATCCACCATGAGGCCTGGCCACAGACAGAGCCATGGGGGCGTTGACCCCCGGAATCCTTTCCAGGTATACTCCAGGTAATAATTTAATAATAAACAAACACAATGAAATATATTTTTTTGGTAGAATGATTTTTGCGAAATTATTGCATACACAAATTTTAACTTGCCTTATTCGACAAAAGGAACGTTGCTATTTATATATATATATATATATATATATATATATATATATATATATATATATATATATATATATATATATATATATATATATATGCAAGAAAACCACTATGAAAAAATAGAAGATTTCCAAGCGCTTTCGTGACTACTCACATTATCACGGAACTATAACAGGAAACATGACAAGAAGGGCTTATATAAGGGGCGAGACTACACCTCACAGTCACATCACACTAAAAAAACACAAACCTGGTAATCCTGTTAGACCAATTATTAGCTCTATAGGTTCAGTTTCTTATAAACTTTCTAAATGGCTTGTTGATATTTTGAGCCCAATTGTTGGAAAAATTTCTAATTTTAATGTTAAAAACAACTTAGATTTAGTTGATAAATTAAGCACCTTGACTGATTTAAATGATTTCAATATGGTTAGTTTTGATGTTACCTCCTTGTTTACAAAAGTTCCAGTTGATGATTTACTAAGTTTCTTATCTGAAGAACTGGTTAATTATGATTTACCATTGCCAGTTCCTACTATCATTAAACTTAATAAACTTTGTATTGTTGATGCAAAATTTGTATTTAATGATGAGTTTTACACTCAGAAGTTTGGTATGGCAATGGAAATCCTCTTCACCTGTTCTTAGTAACTTATATATGGAATTTTTCGAAACAAGATTGCTTAACACTATCCTTCCCAATAGAGCTAAGTGGTATAGATATGTTGATGATATTTTGTGCCTTATGCCTAAGAATGTAGATATAAACCATTTCCTTGTTAAATTAAATAGCTTAGCTCATTCTATAAATTTACTGTTGAATTCGAAGTAAATAACTCATTGCCCTTCCTAGATGTTTTTATTATTAAGGGTAACATTGATTTTAAATTTAAAATTTACAGAAAACCTACAAATAATTGTTCCTATGTACACTATTACTCTTCACATCAAGATAGAGTTAAAGTGTCGGTTTTTTCAGTGGTGGACCTGACTTAACTCAGTGAAGACGTGTCTTGTGTGCTCTCTGTCAATCTGAAGAAGATGTCCTCTCTTGAGCTACTCTACCAGCAGCTGAAGGAAGAACTGAGGGTAGCTAAGCTTGAGATACAGCGACTGACTGAGGAAAACAAGAGGATTCGTAGTAATCCTCCTGTTGAGAATCCTCAAGCCAGGAAAGGAACCTGGACAGTGGCTAAAACGCATGGGACAAAGTTAAGGCTCAAGAGGACGGGTGGAGAGGTAGAAACAACGAAGACCCAGGAGAATGTTGTGGAAACATCGAACCCATTCTCCGTGCTACCCGATGAATGTGAGTCGACTTCTGGGAGCGTCACGACGAAAGACACAAAGGAAGGTAAAAACATTGTTGTTGTTGGGGACAGTCAGGTTAGGTACATGGATAGGGCTTTCTGTTTGATTGATAGGAGTAGGAGACAGAGGGTTTGCTTTCCTGGGGCTGGGATGGAGGATATTGTTAGCCGTCTGGACGACATCATGAGAGGTAATGGGAGCAATCCTATTATCTGTCTCAGTGCTGGAGGCAACGATGTTGGCAGACGTAGGAGTGAGGACCTGACTAGCAGGTTTAGGTCAGCAATAGACATAATTAGGAAGAAGGGTGGGAACCCTGTCATATGTGGTATTTTGCCAAGGAGAGGAGTTGGAAAATGAATGGCTGTCCAGGCAATTGGTGTCAATTGCTGGCTGGACAAATACTGTAAGGAAAATTCAGTAACATTCATTGACAACTGGGACCTCTTCTATGGCAGAAATGACATGTATGCCAGGGATGGGGTTCACTTATCCAGGTCTGGGGTGGGGCACTGGCAACTGCAGTGGAGGGAGCTGTTAGGGCTTTAAACTAGAAATAGTTAGTGGTATGGGTTTTGGGGGGAAAACAGAGAAGTCCCAGTGTAGTAATATTATAAGTTGTAGGAGAACTAGTAATAGGCAGAATAAGGTGGATAGTGGAAAGCTAGTGACACTAGATGACAAGGACAGTAATAGGTATAGTGGAAAAACAGAGATGAGCAGGAAGGGTAAAGAGAAAGGAGGGTCTCTAAATATATATTACACCAATAGTCGTAGTGCTAGGAATAAGATGGACGAGTTGAGATTAGTTGCAAGTACGGGTAATATTGATGTTTTTGCAATAACTGAGACATGGTTTAATATGAAAAATCGGGACTTGCCTGCCGAATGTCACATTCAGGGTTTTAAATTGTTCCAAGTAGACAGAAGTATCGGGAAAGGGGGTGGGGTGGCACTCTATGTCCGTGATCATTTAAATTGTTGCATAAAAACGGGTATAAAGTCTGAACTAACACATACAGAGTCTGTCTGGATAGAATTTTCAGAGGGGTGTGAAAAATTGATTTTAGGCGTGATTTACCGTCCTCCAAACTTAGATAGGGAACAAGGAGACTACTTTGGGAGGAAATTGTTAAGGCCACAAGACACGATAACGTAGTAATTCTAGGGACTTTAACTTTAGTCAGATTGATTGGAATTTCATGACAGGGAATTTAGAATCTAACGACTTTTTAGAAGTAGTTCAGGATTGCTTTTTGAAGCAGTTTGTAACAGAACCTACAAGGGAAATAACCTACTTGACTTGGTTCTGGCAAGCAAGGAAACCCTTGTTAATAATTTAGAAATTACAGAGGAACTCGGCTCAAGCGACCACAAGTCAATTACCTTTAGCATTGAATGGATGTATGATAGTAGGGATAATTCAGTAATGGTCCCAGATTTTCGCTTAGCAGATTATAATGGACTTAGAGAACACTTATCAACTGTGGACTGGGGTGAAGAAGAGAGGTATCAATATGACAGTTTTCTTAACACTATACAGGCTGCCCAAAGAACATTTATCCCGTATAAAGAAATTAGATTAAGTAGAAATGACCCAAAATGGATGAATAATAGGCTCAAATATCTTTTAGGGCAGAAGAAAGGAATTTATAGGCGCATAAAAAGAGGTGAGGGTCATCTTATAAATCAGTATACTGACATTAAGAGGGACGTTAAAAAGGGAATAAGAAAAGCTAAACGGGACTATGAAATTAAAGTTGCTAGGATTCAAAAACTAACCCAAAAGTTTTTCCAGGTTTATAGAACAAAAGTTAGGGATAAGATAGGTCCCCTTAAAAATAACTTTGGGCATCTTACTGACAAGGAGAATGATATGTGCTCTATTTTTAATAATTATTTTCTCTCGGTTTTCACACAGGAAGACATTAATAATATCGTTTAACAACTTGTCGGTTCTCTGAACCATTCATCTACATCCTGTCTGACACAGCAACTTCTTGGGATCTTGATACAAAGGGATTCTTCAACATTTGTCCAAACCTTTGGACAAGGACTTACTTCGACTAGTGATTGATACCACTATGACCTGCCTCCTCCTGCTTCATCTCACCTGTCTACAGTATATAAGCAACTTCTATTTGCCTTATGTTGTATTTACTTCAAGATTGATGGACTGAACACATCGACTCCAGGCAGAGGGACTGATTACCTCAAACTCCTCCTTTTATTACTACTTTCTTTTTTGTATTGGACTGATGAAGCCACTGTGTGGCGAAACGTTTTCTCAATAAAGATACCCAAGTGTTGCATATGTGTCTAATTTAACATTAATAATATCCCAGTAATTAATTTTTACAGAGGCCCAGAAGAAGATAAATTATGTGATATCACAGTCACTAGCGAAATGATTATGAAACAGCTGGACCGACTGAAACAAAATAAATCGCCGGGTCCTGATGAGCTTTTTGCAGGGGTTCTTAAGGAATGCAAAATGGAACTCTGTGAACCAATATCTAACATTTTTAATTTATCTCTTCAAACAGGTGTAGTGTCTGATATGTGGAAGATGGCTAATGTAATTCCTATTTTTAAAGCAGGGGACAAGTCACTACCGTCAAACTACCGCCCAATAAGCCTGACCTCAATTGTAGGCAAATTACTTGAGTCAATTATAGCTGATATTATTAGAAGCCATCTAGATAACCATAATTTGATTAATGATACCCAGCATGGATTCACGAGGGGCCGTTCCTGCCTATCTAATTTATTAACCTTCTTCAGTAAAGCTTTTGAGGCTGTTGATCACGATAAAGAATTCGATATTGTTTATTTAGACTTTAGTAAGGCTTTTGATAGAGTACCGCACCAGAGACTGTTAAAGAAAGTGGCAGCTCATGGCATTGGGGGAAAAGTGCTGTCATGGATCGAGTCATGGCTCACCAATAGGAAGCAGAGAGTGTGCATAAATGGGGTTGTAATAATATTGGTAGAATTACCGACAATATGTGTAAAGGACAAAATGAACTAATGTGACATTTATTTGGCAAGTGCTCTCAGGAGCTTTCTGCCGTTACCTTGAAAAGCTCCTGGAGAGCGAAACGTTGCCACAATAAAATATCACATTAGTTGCATTTGTGTCCTTTTACTTAACATAAATGGGGTTAAATCCGAATGGGGACTTGTAACAAGTGGTGTTCACAGGGATCAGTCTTAGGCCCATTGTTATTTATAATATATATCAATGACCTTGATGAGGGAATTACTAGTGATATGAGCAAATTCGCCGACGACACGAAGATAGGTAGAATAATTGATTCAAACATAGATGTCATAGAACTTCAGGAAGATTTAGACAAACTTAATTCGTGGTCAGAAAAGTGGCAGATGCAGTTCAATGTAGATAAATGCAAGGTTCTGAAGCTCGGGAGTGTCCATAACCCAAGCACTTATAAGTTAAATAACGTAGAACTTAGCCATACAGATTGCGAGAAGGACTTGGGGGTGATGGTAAGCAGCAACCTTAAACCAAGACAGCAATGCCTAAGCGTACGTAATAAGGCAAATAGATTACTGGGATTTATATCAAGAAGTGTTAGCAACAGAAGTCAAGAGGTTATATTACAGCTTTATACATCATTAGTAAGGCCTCACCTAGATTACGCAGCTCAGTTCTGGTCTCCATATTACAGAATGGACATAAATTCGTTAGAAAACATTCAGCGTAGAATGACTAAATTAATACATAGCATTAGAAATCTTCCTTACGAAGAAAGATTGAAGACCCTAAAATTACATTCACTTGTAAGACGTAGAATGAGGGAGACATGATCGAGGTATACAAGTGGAAATGGGTATAAACAAAGGGATATAAATAAGGTCTTGAGGATATCTCTCCAAGAGAGAACCCGCAATAATGGATTCATAAGAACATAAGAACATAAGAAAGGAGGAACAATGCAGCAGGCCTGTTGGCCCATACTAGGCAGGTCCTTCACAATCCGTCTCACTAACAGAATATTTGCTCAACCCAATTTTCAATGCTACCCAAGAAATAAGCTTTGACAATTCTACCCACTCATGCGCGAGTCCCACTCAAATACAACCCTCTCACTCATGAATTTATCCAACCTAAATTTGAAACTACCCAAGGTCTAGCTCAATAACCCTACTAGGCAGACTGTTAAGAACATAAGAACATAAGAAAGGAGGAACACTGCAGCAGGCCTGTTGGCCCATACTAGGCAGGTCCTTCACAATCCGTCCCACTAACAGAATATTTGCTCAACCCAATTTTCAATGCTACCCAAGAAATAAGCTTTGACAATTCTACCCACTCATGCAGAGTCCCACTCAAATCCAACCCCTATCACTCATGAATTTATCCAACCTAAATTTGAAACTACCCAAGGTCCTAGCTTCAATAACCCTACTAGGCAGACTGTTCCACTCATCAACTACCCTATTTCCAAACCAATACTTTCCTATATCCTTTCTAAATCTAAACTTATCTAACTTGAATCCATTATTGCGGTTCTCTCTTGGAGAGATATCCTCAAGACCTTATTTATATCCCCTTTGTTAATACCCATTTTCCACTTGTATACCTCGATCATGTCTCCCTCATTCTACGTCTTACAAGTGAATGTAATTTTAGGGTCTTCAATCTTTCTTCGTAAGGAAGATTTCTAATGCTATGTATTAATTTAGTCATTCTCGCTGAATGTTTTCTAACGAATTTATGTCCATTCTGTAATATGGAGACCAGAACTGAGCTGCGTAATCTAGGTGAGGCCTTACTAATGATGTATAAAGCTGTAATATAACCTCTGGACTTGTTGCTAACACTTCTTGATATAAATCCCAGTAATCTATTTGCCTTATACGTACGCTTAGGCATTGTTGTGGAAAAATAAATATAGAGCGTATCCTGATTGACACGCTTGCCCACGCAGTGGGTCACAGACAGACTACCTGGAAAGCACATGAGAGATATATAGTCAGTAGTGGAGAATGCTGGTCAGATGGACTGCAGGGAGTCTTAGTAGTGTGAAACATAGTGTGATTTCTGTGTAACATTCTGAGTTCTAGGGGTGGATAGCTGAAGCAGCTCTGGCACAGGTTCAGTTTGTTCTGGGCTGTTGATCAGTGGCTGTTCAAAGGATTCTTCGGTAGTGTTTTCTTTGGGATGAGTCTGTGTTTCGTAGTTACCAGTTGTGGTTCGGTGTTGAACACAGGCATTTCTTGAGTCGTCAGATCGTCGCACTGGCGTCTGAAATGCGTGTTTGTAGGTCTCGAGGCTGCCAAGCAGCTGGCTGCGGGCCATTACAGTGATTCAGTTTCGCCGGGGATTCGAGTCTCGCCCTGAATGCCCACGGTGGTGGATGAGGTGGATCTGAATGAGTAGAAAATTTTGGGAAACTCTGTTTGGAAAGGGGAAGTGACTATGATCTTCTCAGCAGTGTCTTCGGGTGAAGACAGCCAGCCTGCACTCGAACATAGCGAGTTTGTGAGAGAAACTGCTCATAGGAGCATTCTTCTCAAGGAACTCACGCCTGATTGAGCACGCAGGAAAGCTATCACGCTTACTTTGTAGGGGGCGTGGGAGAAGATCACCCAGGTTTCGCAGAGAGTATCAGCAAGGAAGAGCGTCGACTCTTCTCTGTAAACCGATTGATGGCTCACCGGTTGAGCCGTGGAGAGCTGAATGTTGAGCTGGGAGCATGATGAGAATGTCGCAACATGGCCAGGTGACAGAAGAGGAAACAGCGTAACGCCGGGGGTCAAATTTACAGATTTATGATCCCATGGTAGTTCAAGTCTGAAAGAGTGGGCTTTACATGCTTCTCTTCGAAACCAACTCTTCAGCAAACTTTTGGACTACCCATGGGACGCCACTAGTGCCGTCCTTGCGAACCTATATATGGAACATTTGGAAGCCGAGCGATTTTCCACTATTATTCCCTCTTCTGTCACCCGGCTTCGTTATGTTGACGACATTCTCATCATAACTCCCAGACGCTTCAACGTTCAAGCTTCTCAACACGAACTCAACCAGGTTGAGCCATCAATCCAGTTTACACTAGAAGAAGAAGTCGACAACACTCTTCCTTTCCTTGATGTTCTTCTCTGCAAAGCTGACCATGAACTTCGTTTTAAAGTCTATCGAAAACCTACCAATCAACACGATCTTCTCCACTTTACTCTCACCACGACACCAAAATTAAACGTGGTGTAATTATAGGCTTTTTCCTGCGCGCACTCAGAATCTGCAGCAGTGAGTTCCTTGAAGAAGAATGCTCCTCATTGAACAAGTTTTCTCCAAACTTCACTATCCTCGTCACTTCATTAGAGACTGCAGACGACGGGCATTAAACATCTTCAACACACCCAGAGAAGACACTGCTGAGAAGAGATACATAGTCCTTCCCACCAACTCCATTTCCAAACAAGTTTCCAACTTTTTTTCTAAGACCTCATTCCGAGTATCCACCTCCACATCCACCACCATTAAGGACATTACCAGTAACAGACAGGAAAAGCTTCAATCCACGGCAGGGGTATACACAATCCTTGTAATGGCTGCAGCAAATTATACGTTGGCGAAACATCCAGAGACCTACAAACACGCATTTCAGAACACCAGTACGCAGGCAGATCTGACGACTCAAGAAATGCCTGTGTTCAACACCGAAATTTACACAACCATTTAATCAACTACAGAAACGCAAGACTCATCGCCAGAGAAGACAACACGCAATACCGAAGAATCCTAGAATCATCACTCATCTGTATGTCCAACAACTTTAACCAGAACAACGGCTTCTACAACATAGCTGAACCTATTGCCAAGAAACTTCTTCAACGCTATCCCACCTAGAACTCAAGAATGGTACACTGCAGGTCCTTTAAGTCACACTATGTTTTCACACTACTTTTAAGACTCACATGCAGCTTTCTCCATCTGACCCAGCATTCTCCACCTGACTGTACCCTATATATATCTCTATGTTGCTCATTTTCCAGGTAGATCTGTCTGTGACTCGATAAAGCCACTGCGTGGGCGAAACGTTGTCAATAAAGGATCACATTATACTGCTTATGTGTTTATTTTTCCATTGTGTCGGTATTTTATACCATTTATTTTCAGGCATTGCTGTCTTGGTTTAAGGTTGCTGCTTACCATCACCCCCAAGTCCTTCTCGCAATCTGTATGGCTAGGTTCTACGTTATTTAACTTATAAGTGCTTGGGGACACTCCCGAGCTTCAGAACCTTGCATTTATCTACATTGAACTGCATCTGCCACTTTTCTGACCAGAATTAAGTTTGTCTAAATCTTCCTGAAGTTCTATGACATCTATGTTTGAATCAATTATCCTACCTATCTTTCGTGTCGTCGGCGAATTTGCTCATATCACTAGTAATCCTCATCAAGGTCATTGAAAATATTATAAATAACAATGGGCTAAGACTGATCCCTGTGGAACACCACTTGTTACAAGTCCCCATTCAGATTTAACCCCATTTATGCACACTCTCTGCTTCCTATTGGTGAGCCATGACTCGATCCATGACAGCACTTTTCCCCAATGCCATGAGCTGCCACTTTCTTTAACAGTCTCTGGTGCGGTACTCTATCAAAAGCCTTACTAAAGTCTAAATAAACAATATCGAATTCTTTATCGTGATCAACAGCCTCAAAAGCTTTACTGAAGAAGGTTAATAAATTAGATAGGCAGGAACGGCCCTCGTGAATCCATGCTGGGTATCTTTAATCAAATTATGGTTATCTAGATGGCTTCTAATAATATCAGCTATAATTGACTCTAGTAATTTGCCTACAATTGAGGTCAGGCTTATTGGGCGGTAGTTTGACGGTAGTGACTTGTCCCTGCTTTATAAATAGGAATTACATTAGCCATCTTCCACATATCAGACACTACACCTGTTTGAAGAGATAAATTAAAAAATGTTAGATATTGGTTCACAGAGTTCCATTTTGCATTCCTTAAGAACCCTTGCAAAAAGCTCATCGGGACCCGGCGATTTATTTTGTTTCAGTCGGTCCAGCTGTTTCATAATCATTTCGCTAGTGACTGTGATATTACATAATTTATCTTCTTCTGGGCCTCTGTAAAAATTAATTACTGGGATATTATTAATGTCTTCCTGTGTGAAAACCGAGAGAAAATAATTATTAAAAATAGAGCACATATCATTCTCCTTGTCAGTAAGATGCCCAAAGTTATTTTTAAGGGACCTATTTTATCCCTAACTTTTGTTCTATAAACCTGGAAAAAACTTTTGGGTTAGTTTTGAATCCCTAGCAACTTTAATTTCATAGTCCCGTTTAGCTTTTCTTATTCCCTTTTAACGTCCCTCTTAATGTCAGTATACTGATTTATAAGATGACCTCACCTCTTTTTATGCGCCTATAAATTCCTTTCTTCTGCCCTAAAAGATATTTGAGCCTATTATTCATCCATTTTGGGTCATTTCTACTTGATCTAATTTCTTTATACGGGATAAATGTTCTTTGGGCAGCCTGTATAGTGTTAAGAAAACTGTCATATTGATACCTCTCTTCTTCACCCCAGTCCACAGTTGATAAGTGTTCTCTAAGTCCATTATAATCTGCTAAGCGAAAATCTGGGACCATTACTGAATTATCCCTACTATCATACATCCATTCAATGCTAAAGGAAATTGACTTGTGGTCGCTTGAGCCGAGTTCCTCTGTAATTTCTAAATTATTAACAAGGGTTTCTTGCTTGCCAGAACCAAGTCAAGTAGGTTATTTCCCTTGTAGGTTCTGTTACAAACTGCTTAAAAAAGCAATCCTGAACTACTTCTAAAAAGTCGTTAGATTCTAAATTCCCTGTCATGAAATTCCAATCAATCTGACTAAAGTTAAAGTCCCCTAGAATTACTACGTTATCGTGTCTTGTGGCCTTAACAATTTCCTCCCAAAGTAGTCTTCCTTGTTCCCTATCTAAGTTTGGAGGACGGTAAATCACGCCTAAAATCAATTTTCACACCCTCTGAAAATTCTATCCAGACAGACTCTGTATGTGTTAATTCAGACTTTATACCTGTTTTTATGCAACAATTTAAATGATCACGGACATAGAGTGCCACCCACCCCTTTCCCGATACTTCTGTCTACTTGGAACAATTTAAAACCCTGAATGTGACATTCGGCAGGCAAGTCCCGATTTTTCATATTAAACCATGTCTCAGTTATTGCAAAAACATCAATATTACCCGTACTTGCAACTAATCTCAACTCGTCCATCTTATTCCTAGCACTACGACTATTGGTGTAATATATATTTAGAGACCCTCCTTTCTCTTTACCCTTCCTGCTCATCTCTGTTTTTCCACTATACCTATTACTGTCCTTGTCATCTAGTGTCACTAGCTTTCCACTATCCACCTTATTCTGCCTATTACTAGTTCTCCTACAACTTATAATATTACTACACTGGGACTTTCTGTTTTCCCCCAAAACCCATACCACTAACTATTTCTAGTTTAAAGCCCTAACAGCTCCCTCCACTGCAGTTGCCAGTGCCCCACCCCAGACCTGGATAAGTGAACCCCATCCCTGGCATACATGTCATTTCTGCCATAGAAGAGGTCCCAGTTGTCAATGAATGTTACTGAATTTTCCTTACAGTATTTGTCCAGCCAGCAATTGACACCAATTGCCCTGGACAGCCATTCATTTCCAACTCCTCTCCTTGGCAAAATACCACTATTTCCAATACTTTCCTATATCCTTTCTAAATCTAAACTTATCTAACTTGAATCCATTATTTTTAATCTAACATTTTTAATTTATCTCTTCAAACAGGTGTAGTGTCTGATATGTGGAAGATGGCTAATGTAATTCCTATTTTTAAAGCAGGGGACAAGTCACTACCGTCAAACTACCGCCCAATAAGCCTGACCTCAATTGTAGGCAAATTACTAGAGTCAATTATAGCTGATATTATTAGAAGCCATCTAGATAACCATAATTTGATTAATGATACCTAGCATGGATTCACGAGGGGCCGTTCCTGCCTATCTAATTTATTAACCTTCTTCAGTAAAGCTTTTGAGGCTGTTGATCACGATAAAGAATTCGATATTGTTTATTTAGACTTTAGTAAGGCTTTTGATAGAGTACCGCACCAGAGACTGTTAAAGAAAGTGGCAGCTCATGGCATTGGGGGAAAAGTGCTGTCATGGATCGAGTCATGGCTCACCAATAGGAAGCAGAGAGTGTGCATAAATGGGGTTAAATCCGAATGGGGACTTGTAACAAGTGGTGTTCCACAGGGATCAGTCTTAGGCCCATTGTTATTTATAATATATATATTGAATTGGATTCAAGTTAGATAAGTTTAGATTTAGAAAGGATATAGGAAAGTATTGGTTTGGAAATAGGGTAGTTGATGAGTGGAACAGTCTGCCTAGTAGGGTTATTGAAGCTAGGACCTTGGGTAGTTTCAAATTTAGGTTGGATAAATTCATGAGTGAGAGGGTTGGGTTTGGTGGACTCGCGCATGAGTGGGTAGAATTGTCAAAGCTTATTTCTTGGGTAGCTTTGAAAATTGGGTTGAGCAAATATTCTGTTAGTGGGATGGATTGTGAAGGACCTGCCTAGTATGGGCCAACAGGCCTGCTGCAGTGTTCCTCCTTTCTTATGTTCTTATGTTCTTATGTTCTTATGGAGAGATATCCTCAAGACCTTATTTATATCCCCTTTGTTAATACCCATTTTCCACTTGTATACCTCGATCATGTCTCCCCTCATTCTACGTCTTACAAGTGAATGTAATTTTAGGGTCTTCAATCTTTCTTCGTAAGGAAGATTTCTAATGCTATGTATTAATTTAGTCATTCTACGCTGAATGTTTTCTAACGAATTTATGTCCATTCTGTAATATGGAGACCAGAACTGAGCTGCGTAATCTAGGTGAGGCCTTACTAATGATGTATAAAGCTGTAATATAACATAAGAACATAAGAACATAAGAAAGGAGGAACACTGCAGCAGGCCTGTTGGCCCATACTAGGCAGGTCCTTCACATTCCATCCCACTAACAGAATATTTGTTCAACCTAATTTTCAATGCTACCCAAGAAAAAGCTTTGATAATTTTATTTACTCATGTGCAATTCCCACTCAAATCCAACCCCTTTCACTCATGAATTTATCCAACCTAAATTTAAAACTACCCAAGGTCCTTGCTTCAATAACCCTACTAGGCAGACTGTTCCACTCATCAACTACCCTATTTCCAAACCAATACTTTCCTATATCCTTTCTAAATCTAAACTTATCTAACTTGAATCTATTATTGCGGGTTCTCTCTTGGAGAGATACCTCAAGACCTTATTTATATCCCAAAGACCTTATTTATATCCCTAAGACCTTATTTATATCCCTTTATATTCATTGCTCAACCCTCTGGACTTCTGTTGCTAACACTTCTTGATATAAATCCCAGTAATCTATTTGCCTTATTACGTACGCTTAGGCATTGCTGTCTTGGTTTAAGGTTGCTGCTTACCATCACCCCAAGTCCTTCTCGCAATCTGTATGGCTAAGTTCTACGTTATTTAACTTATAAGTGCTTGGGTTATGGACACTCCGAGCTTCAGAACCTTGCATTTATCTACATTGAACTGCATCTGCCACTTTTCTGACCACGAATTAAGTTTGTCTAAATCTTCCTGAAGTTCTATGACATCTATGTTTGAATCAATTATCCTACCTATCTTCGTGTCGTCGGCGAATTTGCTCATAAGAACATAAGAACATAAGAAAGGAGGAACACTGCAGCAGGCCTGTTGGCCCATATTAGGCAGGTCCTTCACAATCCGTCCCACTAACAGAATATTTGCTCAACCCAATTTTCAATGCTACCCAAGAAATAAGCTTTGACAATTCTACCCACTCATGCGCGAGTCCCACTCAAATCCAACCCTCTCACTCATGAATTTATCCAACCTAAATTTGAAACTACCCAAGGTCCTAGCTTCAATAACCCTACTAGGCAAACTGTTCCACTCATCAACTACCCTATTTCCAAACCAATACTTTCCTATATCCTTTCTAAATCTAAACTTATCTAACTTGAATCCATTATTGCGGGTTCTCTCTTGGAGAGATATCCTCAAGACCTTATTTATATCCCCTTTGTTAATACCCATTTTCCACTTGTATACCTCGATCATGTCTCCCCTCATTCTACGTCTTACAAGTGAATGTAATTTTAGGGTCTTCAATCTTTCTTCGTAAGGAAGATTTCTAATGCTATGTATTAATTTAGTCATTCTACGCTGAATGTTTTCTAACGATTTTATGTCCATTCTGTAATATGGAGACCAGAACTGAGCTGCGTAATCTAGGTGAGGCCTTACTAATGATGTATAAAGCTGTAATATAACCTCTGGACTTCTGTTGCTAACACTTCTTGATATAAATCCCAGTAATCTATTTGCCTTATTACGTACGCTCAGGCATTGCTGTCTTGGTTTAAGGTTGCTGCTTACCATCACCCCCAAGTCCTTCTCGCAATCTGTATGGCTAAGTTCTACGTTATTTAACTTATAAGTGCTTGGGTTATGGACACTCCCGAGCTTCAGAACCTTGCATTTATCTACATTGAACTGCATCTGCCACTTTTCTGACCACGAATTAAGTTTGTCTAAATCTTCCTGGTTATCAAACAGATAGATAAATTGAAGCAAAATAAGTCCCCGGGACCCGACGAGTTGTTTTCCAGGGTACTTAAAGAATGTAAGATGGAACTTAGTCAGCCATTAATGAATGTGTTTAATACGTTCATCCTAACTGGTGTTGTGCCAGAGATGTGGAAGATAGCTAATGTAGTTCCTATATTCAAATCAGGGGATAAGTCAATTCCATCAAATTACCGTCCAATAAGCCTCACATCTATAGTAGGCAAATTATTAGAATCAATTATAGCTGATATTATTAGAAGTCACCTTGAAGAACATAATTTGATTAATGAATCTCAGTATGGGTTCACGAGAGGTCGTTCCTGCCTAACAAATTTACTGACGTTTTTCAATAAAACATTTGAGGCAGTAGACAGTGATAAAGAATATGATATAGTTTACTTGGATTTCAGTAAGGCCTTCGATAGAGTACCTCACAAGAGACTCTTAAGAAAGGTGGCAGCTCATGGTATAGGAGGTAAAGTTCTAGCATGGATAGAGGCATGGCTTACCAATAGAAAGCAGAGAGTTTCCATTAATGGGGTCAAATCTGAATGGGGATTAGTCACTAGTGGCGTTCCACAAGGATCAGTTTTGGGCCCATTGTTGTTCATAATTTACATAAATGACCTTGATGAAGGAATTGCAAGTGACATGAGTAAATTTGCTGATGATACAAAAATAGGCCGTATAATTCATTCTGAGCAGGATACCAGTGAACTCCAGGAGGATTTGGACAAATTAATGTCTTGGTCTGAAAAGTGGCAGATGAAGTTTAATGTGGACAAGTGTAAGGTGCTAGTCGTTGGTAATGAAAATATCCCTCGAATTTATAAACTAGGTGAAGTAGAGCTTGATCATACAGAATGTGAAAAAGACTTGGGAGTCATGGTAAGCAGGAATCTAAAGCCAAGACAACAGTGCCTAAGTGTGCGCAATAAGGCTAACAGATTACTAGGATTTATTTCAAGAAGTATAAGCAACAGAAGTCCAAAAGTTATTTTACAGCTCTATACATCACTAGTGAGACCTCATTTGGATTATGCAGCTCAGTTTTGGTCACCTTACTACAGGATGGATATAGATTCATTGGAGAACATACAAAGAAGAATGACTAAATGATTTACAGTATAAGAAATCTCCCGTATGAAGATAGACTTAGAGCGTTGAATCTCCACTCTCTGGAGAGGCGTAGAATGAGGGAGATATCATCGAGGTGTACAAGTGGATGATGGGTATAAACAAAGGAGATATTAATAAAATACTGAGGATATCGAACCAAGTAAGAACCAGAAATAACGGATTTAAATTGGATAAATTTAGATTTAGAAAGGACATAGGCAAGTACTGGTTTTCGAACAGAGTTGTAGATGCGTGGAACAATCTTCCGAGTGGGGTGATAGAGGCTGGGACCTTGGGTGGATTTAAAAGAGATTGGACAAATATATGAGTGGGAGGGCTGGGTTTGATTAGTGTCGTGAGTACGGGAATAAATTCTTAGGTAGTGGTGGTTTTGATAAGGACCTGCCTTGTATGGGCCAGTAGGCCTTCTGCAGTGTTCCTCCATTCTTATGTTCTTATGTTTAAGTTCTATGACGTCTATGTTTGAATCAATTATCCTACCTATCTTCGTGTCGTCGGCGAATTTGCTCATATCACTAGTAATTCCCTCATCAAGGTCATTGATATATATTATAAATAACAATGGGCCTAAGACTGATCCCTGTGGAACACCACTTGTTACAAGTCCCCATTCGGATTTAACCCCATTTATGCACACTCTCATGAATTTATCCAACCTAAATTTGAAACTACCCAAGGTCATAGCTTCAATGACCC
Organism: Cherax destructor; assembly: GCA_009830355.1. Lineage (NCBI taxonomy): Eukaryota > Metazoa > Arthropoda > Malacostraca > Decapoda > Parastacidae > Cherax > Cherax destructor. The sequence goes on along the minus strand of WNWK01034051.1, from coordinate 2,357 downwards.
TACTAGGCAGACTGTTCCACTCATCAACTACCCTATTTCCAAACCAATATTTTCCTATATCCTTTCTAAATCTAAACTTATCCAATTTGAATCCATTATTGCGGGTTCTCTTGGAGAGATATCCTCAAGACCTTATTTATATCCCCCTTATTAATACCCATCTTCCACTTATATACCTCGATCATGTCTCCCTCATTCTTCGTCTTACAAGTGAATGTAATTTAAGGGTCTTCAATCTTTCTTCATACGGAAGATTTCTAATGCTATGAATTAACTTTGTCATTCGTCGCTGAATGTTTTCTAACGAATTTATATCCATTCTGTAAAATGGAGACCAGAACTGAGCTGCATAATCTAGGTGAGGCCTTACTAATGATGTATAAAGCTGTAATATAACCGCTGGACTTCTGTTGCTTACACTTTGATATAAATCCCAGTAATCTATTTGCTTTATTTCTTACGCTTAGGCATTGCTGACTTGGTTTGAGGTTGCTGCTTACCATAACCCCAGATCCTTTTCGCATTCTGTACGGCTGAGTTCAACATTATTAAGCTGGTAGGTGCTAGGGTTATGAACATTCCCGAGCTTTAGAACTTTGCATTTATCTACATTGAACTGCATCTGCCATTTTTCTCACCAGGAATTGAGTTTGTCTAAATCCTCCTGAAGTTCCGTGACATCTACGTCTGAATCGATTATCCTACCTATCTTCGTGTCATCAGCGAATTTGCTCATATCACTAGTAATTCCTCGTCAAGGTCATTTATATATATTATAAACAACAACGGGCCCAAAACCGATCCCGTGGAACGCCACTTGTTACAGATCCCCACTCAGATTTAACCCCATTAATGCACACCTCTGCTTCCTATTGGTGAGCCATGACTCGATCCATGAAAACACTTTTCCTCCAATGCCGTGAGCAGCCACTTTCTTTAACAGTCTCTGATGTGGTACTCTATCAAAAGCCTTACTAAAATCCAAATAAACAATATCAATTCTTTATCATGATCAACTGCCTCAAAGCCTTACTGAAAAAAGTTAATAAATTAGTTAGGCAGGAACGGCCCCTGGTGAATCCATGTTGAGTATCATTAATCAAATTATGCCTATCGAGATGGCTTCTTATGTTATCAGCTATAATCGACTCTAATAATTTGCCTACAATTGAAGTTAGACTTATTGGGCGGTAATTTGATGGTAACGACTTGTCCCCTGCTTTAAAAATAGGAATTACATTAGCCATCTTCCACGTATCAGACACTACACCTGTTTGAAGAGATAGGTTAAAAATGTTAGTTAAGGGTTCACAGAGTTCAATTTTGCATTCCTTAAGAACCCTTGAAAAAGCTCATCAGGCCTGGCGATTTATTTTGCTTCAAACGGTCTATCTGTTTGATAACCATTTCGCTAGTGACTGTGATACTACATAATTTATCTTCTTCAGCCCACTAAAATACCTAATTCTTGGGATATTATTAGTGTCTTCCTGAGTGAAAACCGAGAGAAAATAATTATTAAAAATAGAGCACATTTCATTCTCTTGTCAGTAAGATACCCATAATTATTTTTAAGGGACCTATCTTATCTCTAACTTTTGTTCTATACACCTGGAAAAAACTTTTGGGTTAGTTTTCGAATCCCTAGCAACTTTAATTTCGTAGTCCCGCTAAGCTTTTCTTATCCCCTTTTTAACGTCCCTCTTAATGTCAATATACTGATTCGTAAGATGACCCTCACCTCTTTGATACGCCTATAAATTCCTTTCTTCTGCCCTAAAAGATATTTGAGCCTATTATTCATCCATTTTGGTCATTTCTATTCGATCTAATTTCTTTATATGGGATAAATGGTTGTCTTGCATATTTTGGATATCACCTGTTTACTGTGATCTTTTTGCATATATATATATATATATATATATATATATATATATATATATATATATATATATATATATATATATATATATATATAATTATTTTATATATTTATTTACCTGGAGTATGATCTAGGAAAACACTCATGAGGGATCACACAAGGACCATTGTAAATATTATTGTGGAATACGAGGACTTAAATGATAAGAGGAACAGCGAAAGAGTAAGCAAGAGGAGGGAAAACAGTAACGCGGGGCAAAGCTGGAACGGTGACCGATCACTAGCGCATTCAGCTCACACTGAGGTCCGGGGATCGATCCCGGTACGGCTGGAAAACATTAGAACGTGTTTCCATAAGACACCTGCTGTCCATGTTCACCCATCAGTAAAATGGGTACCTGGGTGAGTCGACTGGTGGGTCGCATCCCCGGGACAAAATTGACCTAATTTGCCCAAACCTGCATAACAAGGGCTTT
>WNWK01034050.1:0-20691 GCA_009830355.1 Cherax destructor | reverse complement strand
TTCTCCGAAAATTTGTCACCTGGGACGTGTCTCCCTGTTGCTAGCATAATACCTATAATCCTTTCCTTCTCCTCCTGTTTCCTTCTGTCAGGGTGACCCTTCGACTTCCTTAAGGCCGTAGATAAAGATGGACTTCTCCTTTCCTCCTCCCACTGTGTCTCCCTTTGCCTCATCAGAGATGCATTAGCATCTTCCGGTTCTGTCATGGTTGTAGCCCCTGTGTTCCTCTGTGTGTCTGGCCTACTCATTTGCCCAAGTCCACTGCTGTATATTGTTGGGGCCTCTGCGTTTAGTGCACCTGCGGCTTTGACTACCCTCTCATGTGTTGTTACTGTGCCCTCATGTTTTGCTTCTGTGGAGCCCTTCTTGTCCCTGGTTGCTTTATCTATATCCCTCTCATGTGGTGTTAGTATCCTACTCATCTTGTATCGGACCCCATGTGTGTCTGACAGTGCCTGAGCATACAAGAGTTCTTTTTTCTCCGCATTCCCTATGACTGTGTCAGATGTTGCATACAACGAGTGTATATATATATATATATATATATATATATATATATATATTGCACCTTACTTTGGTCTCACAGGCCACATAAGTTACGTAAAAAAATATAATAGTGAAAAAACAATAAACCTATGAAAGAAAGTAAACCAAAGTTTACCGGTGAGTGGCATTCGCCGCTGTTGCCATGCACGGCTCATTTTTTGCCAACTTTACGCATCTATATCTCCGTAAGTACTGATCGCAAAAAAAAAAAAAATTAGGATTTAAACAATCAGAAAAATAATCTTAACATTTTGATAAGAATTTTTTTTTTCAAATATTTTGCGACAACAGGAGAGCACTCAGGATTAGGGGTTGTGACAGTCAAAGGGTTAATGCCCTTGCAGCCTGGTCCATAACCAGACCTCATGGTGGATCAGGACCTGATCAGCCAGGCTGCTACTGCCGGCTACACGCAAACCGACATACGAACCACAGCCCGGCTGGTGTGCGCACCACAGTGCATAATGAGGAAAAAAAAACTCTGACCGTGTTTTTGGTTTAAAACTGCGACTTTGCTGTCTGTTTTCGTATGGTATTTATGATTGTATTCTCGTTTTCTTAGTCTCATTTGATAGAATAGATGATATATTACAGAAATAAAGATAATAGATAATTTGGACTGGTTTCACGATGACAAGTACCTTGAAACTGTGCGCAAGTAGCGAAATGTTCGATTTGGCCAATGTTCAGGAGTAAACAAATCACCCATGCTCTACCATCAACTGGAGAGTTAAATTCTTGCACAAGTGCGCTGATATTATTTATACCATTTTACAATGATACAGTTGTCATAACGTAAATCTTCTATTTTTGTGAGAATAAAAATTCAAAATGGAAACAAAAGTAATGTAATGGGGTCTGGAGATGTGACTAATGAACAGAAAAGATGTTATTTAGTGCCAGGAATGTCTGCCTTGATATTATGGACCCTATTTTGAAATTGCATCGTTTGAAATTTGTGTAAAATTGGCCAATTTGCCTTTTCTGCCCACTATTTTGGGTAGTTGAAATTGGTAATAGGCGTTTCTTGTACTCAATCGATACAGAAATGGGTTCTACGTAAATAGCTATAATTTTAGTAGACTGAAACATTGGAATTTACCAAAATAGGCTCAAAGTGGGCGAATGCCAATGACAAAATGTCATTATGCCGCTAATGTCGCATTGATAATTCCCTAGTTTTGTCAAATTTCATAATTTTGTGGCGTTATGATCGGAAAAGATTCTCTTCATTTCTAGACAATTTTTATTTTTTGTTTTTTAACCTAAACTGTCAAAACGTGAGTTCTACGATTTATTGTGCAGTGCCTGACATTGATTTTTCCATAAGAAAGCATAAATAAAAGTAAATATATGGATACGTCATAGACTTGACATTGATATTCTCATTAGAAGTTGATAAAACGTAGATCTCGTTTGAGGCTACATCGAAAAATGATCTATATTTGGACAGATTTAAGGGTTAAATTCGTGGACCCTGAGAACGAGTTTCAGAGAGACCCCTTGGACCCCCAAAGGGTTAAAGTGAAGCCTTTACTGGTGTATCACTCTGAAAATTCCAGTGTTCAAGAAACACAATGTGAACAAGAATAATTTGTGTGTGTTTTGGAAATAACACTAAGGCAGGCGAGAGAGAGATATCATAATCTACACCTGGAAGATTCTGGAGGGACTGGTCCCTAATATGCACACAGAAATCACTCCATTCGAAAGCAAAAGACTTGGCAGACGGTGCAACGTACCCCCAGTGAAAAGTAGGGGCGCCACTGGTACACTAAGAGAAAACACAATAAGTGTCTGGGGCCCAAGACTGTTCAACAGCCTCCCACCAGCCATAAGGGGCATTGCCTTAAATTCCAAACACACGTACAACAAATTTCCAAGAAAATCTCGAAGACAGTAGGCATATTATCAAAGATACGCTATTATGTGCCACAATCGGCTCTCCTTGCACTATATCATTCACTTATCTACCCTTATCTCACCTATGGAATCTGTGCATGGGGATCAACAACATTAAATCACCTTAGACCACTCATAACACAACAAAAGGCTGCAGTCAGAATGATAACAAATTCCCACTCTAGACAGCATACTCCACCACTATTCAAAAGTCTAAAACTACTCACCGTAAAGAACATTCATACTTATTCTTGTGCCTACTACATATATAAAACTTTACACTCTAATATAAACCCTCCGCTCAAAATTCTCCTCACCAACTTTAATGGAACGAGACAGAGTGACTTCGAGAGTGTATAAATCTGTAGTGGAGGGAAGGCGGGGTAGGGGTCGGCCTAGGAAAGGTTGGAGGGAGGGGGTAAAGGAAGTTTTGTGTGCGAGGGGCTTGGATTTCCAGCAAGCATGTGTGAGCGTATTTGATAGGAGTGAATGGAGGCATATGGTTTTTAATACTTGACGTGCTGTTGGAGTGTGAGCAAAGTAACATTTATGAAGGGATTCAGGGAAACCGGCAGGCCGGACTTGAGTTCTGGAGATGGGAAGTACAGTGCCGGCACTCTGAAGGAGGGGTGTAAATGTTGCAGTTTTATAACTGTAGTGTAAAGCACCCTTCTGGCAAGACAGTGATGGAGTGAATGATGATGAAAGTTTTTCTTTTTCGGGCCACCCTGCCTTGGTGGGAATCGGCCGATGTGTTAATAAAAAAATAAAAAAAACTTTAATAGGACCCATGACCACAACACAAGACACAGATCACTTTTTGATATACCCAGAGTTCATAACAACCTATGTAAAAATTCTATGCACATGAAGGGCCCCAGAATCTGGAATTCATTACCAGTAAATATTAAGATAACATTGTCTGAAAATCAATTTAAGACTCAACTCAAAAACCTCCTATTCACCCAAAACTAAATAATCATACTATAAACTACTTTGAAAAATGCTCATTATTACTTTCCTATAAGATAATTTCAATTTTTAATAATATGTTACTATTATGTTACCCCCTACTCACCCAAAACTAAATACTCATACTATAAGTTAATGTCAAAAATGCTCAATGTTATTTTCCTTAAGATAATCTCAATTTCATATTACCATTTGAGAATCTAAACACCTGTTACAATCTAATATCATCATATAATAATTTTAACAGTATATCATCATCATACTGTAATTTGAAAACAAATTTTAACTAGAATAAACTCAATAAATTTTTCTATTATTATGTACATAGTTTTTAAGTTACTAGATTAAGCTGCCCCTAATGCCATGGCATGTCAGTGGCTCTCCTTGCACTCAATTTATATTGTAACTACCAATACCTATGTAATCTGCAATGAAATAAAATTTACTTTACTTTACCAGTAGACCTCTGGTTGCCTTCAAGAGAGAGCTAGACAGATTCCTAAAGTCAGTGCCAGATCAGCCGGGCTGTGGTTCGTACGTTGGACTATGTGCAGCCAGCAGTAACAGCCTCGTTGATCAGGCCCTGATCCACCGGGAGGCCTGGTCATAGACCGGGCCACGGGGACATCGATCCCCAGAATGCCCTCCAGGTAGATGGGTCACGAAGGCAATTTTCCTGGAATGACTCACTGGAGTGTTTGGTCCCAGTGTGCCTCCTGCTACTGGACAATGCTCCTGCTCATCCTCACAACTTGGAAGACTAGTTTTCTGAGAACTTCAGTTTCATCACAGTGAAGTTCTTGCCTCCTAACACCACTCCTCTCATCCAGCCCATGGACCAGCAGATCATGTCTAACTTCAAGAAACTGTACACAAAAGCAGTGTTTCAAAGAGCTTTGAAGTGACCTCGGACACTGAGTTGACCCTAGGAGAGTTCTGGAAAGATCACTTCAGTATCCTCCATTGCATAGGCCTTATAGGTAAGGATTAGGAGGAAGTGACTTCCAGGACTTTGAACTCTGCTTGGAGACAACTGTGGCCGGATTGTGTCCAAGAGAGGGATTTTAAAGGGTTTGAGGCTGACCCTGACCCTGACGACCCTGTGCCTGTTGTGGAAGGTATTGTGGCATTGGGGGAAGTCCCTGGGGTTGGAGGTGAGTGGCGAGGATGTGGAAGAGTTGGTGCAGGACCACAGGGTAGAGCTAACCACTGAAGAGCTGCAAGAGCTTCATCTGGAACAGCATCAAACCACAGTAGAGGAAATTGCTTCACAGGAGGAGGAAGATGGACAGGGTGAGGTAACTTCTTCAGAGATTAAGGAAATTTGTTCTACACAGACTAAGGTGCAGACATTTGTTGAAAAACACCACCCTGAGCAAGCTGAAACAACCCATATCTGCAACATGTTCAGTGACAAAACCTTGTCCCACTTCAGGAAAATGTTAAAGAGACGCCAGAAACAGACCTCTCTTAACAGTTATTTTTCTAGACAGGGGTCTAGTGACTCTCAAGCTGGTCCTAGTGGCATTAAAAGACAAAGAAGGGAAGTAACCCCAGAGAGGGACTTGTTACCTGAAGTCCTTATGGAGGGGGATTCCCCTTCCAAACACTAAGCCCTCCCCCTGTCCTCCTCCCTATCTTCCAGATGCCAGCAAGTCACTTCAATAAAGGTAAGTAAATGTTATTTATTATGATGCTATTTATTATTTATGTTATTTATTATTTATGTTATTTATTATTTATGTTATTTATTATTTATGTTATTTATTATTTATGTTATTTATTATTTATGTTATTTATTATTTATTATTATGTTATTTATTATTTATTGCTATTTTTTGTTATTGTGTGTTATTAAGTGTTGTTATTATGTGTTTTGTGTATGTAAAACTATAGTTATTCTCTAAAAAATGAATTTTTTGTGAATATTTTTGGGTATCTGGAACGGATTAATTGTACAGTGGACCCTCGGTTAACGAAAAAAATTCATCCCAGAAGCCTGCTCAAGTGCCATTACCGAACAAATTTACGTCCTTAAGAAATAATGTCACGTAGGTTAGTCTATTTCAGACCCCCAAAAATACACTTCCACATGCAATTAAAATATTATACTTACATAATTGTACGATTTCCGGGGTATTCGTTAACCGAGGGTCCACTGTATTTACATTATTTCTTATGGGAAATAATGGTTCAACTTTCGGCCAGTTCGAGTTAAGACCTAGCTCCTGGAACGGATTATGACCGAAACTCGGGGGTCCACTGTACTCACCTTAGGTGCCTGTCCAGGTCCCTCTTGCAGACAGCTAGGGGGTTTATTGGTAATCCCCCTTATGTATGCTGGGAGGCAGTTGAACAGTTGTGGGCCCCTGACACTTGTGTCATCTTAGTGCATTCATGGCACCCTTGCTTTTCATTGGGGGGATGTTACACTGCCTGACTACTCTTTTGCTTTCGTAAGGAGTGATTTCCATGTGTATGAAAGAGTTGCCTGTCAATTATTACAAGGGTATAAAAGGTGGTATTTCCTGACTGGTATTTTACACATTTCATCCCTGACATGTGCAAACACCAGCTAGAGAAACAAACTTGAACCCAATGAATTCAAGGTTCTTCTATGACTTGATAACACACCAGTTCATCCAAGGTCTGAAAAAATAATCCGTAGTGATTGTAAAATTTAGGAAATGTTTCTACCCTCTAATACCACCTCTGATCAACCTATGGATCAGGAAGTTATTGCAGCCTGCAAGAGGTTGAACCAGTCTAGATACTAAAATGAGGAACTGGTAATAAATGAGGAGGATGAAGATTTGAAAAAAGATACCAGAGGACAAAGTACATTGGAAATCTAACAAAAAATATAACTTGAAGTCTGCCATCTTCAACTTCGCAGTTATGAAATAAAATGAAAAAGACAAACATTAACTAACTGTTGGAATTTTTTTTTTTAAATAATGTTGATAATTGAGTTAGATTTTGAGAGGTTTGAGGACATTAATTTTTACTAAACCTTTCAGAGAGCGAAAGAAACAGGCAATACAGAGGAATATATGACAGAATATTTGGAAGAAAAAGATGCTGATCCTGGTTACTATACGTTGAGTGATGGAGAACTTGCAGACAAGGCAACTGGTACCTCCAAAGATGAACAGTATAGTGATGACTATGAAGAGAGAAGATTGTGAGAGTTACCAAAATTGTTAACCGTATGAAATGGGATTGATATTCTAATCACATACACTGACCACTAAGACAAGAGAAAAGTGCAGATCTATTATTCCAACTTTCACACTTTCATGGAATTTGCTTTATACAACCTTGTTGGGTAGAGTGCACTTACTGCCTGAGTGATTGTGTCTCCTGTCACTGTCACAACACACTTCACTTGGTCCTGTGTACTGTGTGCAGCAGTAGACATTATGAATTTCTCTTGTTTGACTGCTGTATCACTCCCACACAGAGGGACAGGGAAGTGTGTGCAGCACTCCTGCAAAATTGATCAATGTTAAACAGAACAGAAATTTATTAATGGTTTTGAGGATCACTGGAAAGGTCTGGATTCAGATCAAACCCTCTGAAATAGAGTATGTATTACAGGAATAAGAACTATTGAGAAACACAGATTAAAGTAAAGTTGGGTACAGTAGACCGTTATATTACACTGTTTTATTTGGCACGTTTTGGTTACTGCACTATTGAAAAACTGCGGCACAATTTTATACAATATTTCGTAAACTTAACTTAACACAGTTTGGTTTGCAGGAGGGGAAAAAAATTGGAGCACTGCTCACGGGATATTTGTGATAAGGAAGGAAGGAAGGCCTGAAAAAGTGTATGTTTAGCACAGGCTGGTTCTACAACTTTAAGTTGCACAATAAGTTACATAATATAAAGTTTTCTGGTGAAAGTGCTTCAGCTGATCATACAGCAGCAAGTAATTTTCCTGCTGAATTGCAGGAAATTATTTCTGAGGTTGGCTATGAGTCACATCAAGTGTTTAATGCTGACGAGAGTGTTTTTTGGAAGAAAATGCCAACAAGAACTTATATCAATCAGCGAGAGAAAAGTGCACCGGGCTTCAAGGCAGCAAAGGATCGCTTCACCTTGCTCCTTTGCAGTAATGTGTCAGGTGATTTCAAGTGTAAGCCCATGGATATTTACCGCTCTAAGAATCCTCGTGCTTTGAAAGGTGTACATAAAAACACCTTACCAGTAATTTGGAAGTCAAACCAGTCAGCATGGAGGACAGAGGAAATCTTTATTGACTGGTTTAAGCATCACTTTATTCCTGAAGTCAAGTTTTAACTGCACAGCAAGAACCTTGCATTCAAGGCTCTCTTCATTCTTGATAATTCCCGTACTCATCCACAAGCTTTGCTGGATGTGACCCCACATAGAAAAGTTGTATTTTTACCTCCAAATACAACATCTTTAATACAACCACTGGATCGGGGAGTTATTAAGTCATTCAAGTGTAACTACACAAAAAAAAGTTATGAAAAAACTAGTTGCATCAATGGACTCTGACTCAAACCTCGCAGTACCAAGTTTCTGGAATAAATTTAACATTGTAGATGCCATCAGCTATGCTAGAAGTGCTTGGAATGAAGTGCCCCAATCAACATTAAATGCAGGCTGGGGAAAGTTAAGGCCTTCCGTAGTTAATTCTTTCTTGTTTTTCCCTTGCTTGAGAGTCAGGTTCAGGAAATTGTTCAGCTGGAAAGGAGATTACCAGGTGATGGTTTTGAAGATATGAATGAAGATGTGAATGAGCGCTTAGAAGATGATGATGATGAAGACAAAAGTCCAGAGGAAATGTTGGAAGAGTTCGATGTACAGATACAAGGGAGCCACATAACAAAAGATGAAGAAGAACCTGAAGAAAAACAGTTCTATGTGAGCAGTTCCATGTTGCTGCTAAACTAGCAGACTTTTTCACTGAAGAGGACCCTGACAAATTTTAGAAGCAGTGCTTTGAAATGGGGTCTAGACCAGCTGATTATGCCTTACCACCAGCTGTATAATGTACTGCAGGGTAAAAGAGCCCAGAGATCAATTACAAAATTTATGCACACTCCAATACAACCATTGACTTTCGTAGCAGAACCTCTACCATCCACTTCTGCCAACAACCATCCACCTCAGCCCAGTAGGGTCAAACCATGCATCTCCACTTTCTGCACAATCATCCACAAATACCAGCACCCACAATTTAAGGTAAGAAATACTATTATTTCTGTTGCATTTCTAGTCTTAAGCATTAAAAACATAATGTATCACGACAAAGAACTACAATTACATATTCACTTTTATTTTTGTAATATCTGTTGGTCTAAAAAAAAGTTGTTTGGTTTTTTGGGGGCTCCCAGGAATGTAATCCTATTTTTGCCATAAGTGCCAAATCGTGCAAAAGATTTAAAAAGACTTCCATTTCACATTCATATGATAGTACAGTAGCATCTCTCTCTGGACAGTTGTTATCTATAATTCAGCCAAACAAATTCTATGTGAATTTCTCACAAATGGTTTCAGCAAATTTCTCAATCAATATTATTTGTTAGGTAAGGTTGGGTCAGGCTAGATTAGGCTAGATTGTCATCTATCAATAAAAATAAAATAATTATAGCACGCGACAACAGAAAATTAAATAAAAGATAGACGTTAAAAGGTATTGTTGCATAAATAGAAAATCGGGACCCACCATGTCTAATAAAAAAAAACAGTTAACTATTGTTGAACCCTTTCACTGTCTCCCATGTAGATCTACATCATGGACCCCAACACTGCTAATGTATACAGTGGACCCCCGAGTTTCGGTCATAATTCATTCCAGAAGACTGCTCAAATGCCATTACCGAATGAATATACTCCCTTAACCCTTTGGGGGTCCAAGGGGTCTCTCTGAAACTCGTTCTCAAAGTCCACGAATTTAAAAAAATAAAAAAATTATTTTTTCTTATGAAATGATAGAGAATCTTTTTCCGATCATAATGCCACAAAAAATATGAAATTTGATCGAAAACTAACGGAATTATCCTTTCGCAAAGTTAGCAGTATCCATGACATTTACGCATTGGCGATTTCGCCCACTTTGAGCCCTATTTTCGGCAAATTCCAATGTTTCAGTCTACTAAAATTATAGCTATTTCGCTAGAACTCCATTTCTTCTATCGAATGAGTACAAGAAACCGCCTATTTACCAATTTCAACTACCCAAAATAGTGGTCAGAAAATGGCAATTTGGCCAATTTCACACAAATTTCAAACGATGCCAATTTCAAAATAGGGTTCTTAATAAACAAGGCAGACATTCCTGGCACTAAAATAACATCTTCTCTGTTCATTAGTCACGTCTCCAGGCCCCTCTTACATTACTTTTGCTTTCCATTTTGAATTTTTATTCTCACAAAAAATAGAAGATTTACTGTTATGTATACAACTGCATCATTGTAAAAATGGTATAAATAATATCAGCGCACTTGTGCAAGAATATTAGACTCTCCAGTTGATGTGTATTGGACACATGGTGTGATTTGTTTACTCTTGAACATCGGCCAAAATCGAACATTTTCGCTACTTTGCGCTTAGTTTCAAGGTACTTGTCATTTGTGAAACCAGTCAAAATTATCTCTATTTCTGTAATATATCATCTATTCTATAAAATGAGACTAAGAAAATGAGAATACAAGCATAAGTACCATACGAAAATAGACTGCAAAGTCGCTGTTTTAAACCAAAAACACGGTCAGAGTTTTTTTTTTCCTCATTATGCACTGTGTGGTGCAGGATTTTTTTTATACTGCGCACACTGACCGCACAGATCCATTCTATCACATCTAGGCATAACAGCCTGTTTCTGCTTGATTTGAGGGCGCTAAAATTTAGGCGTACTAGTACGTCAATAACCCCAGGGCGTAAGCCATACTAGTATGACCAAAACCCCGAAAGGGTTAACCCTTTGGGGGTCGACAGGCCTTCTCGGAAACCTGTTCCTGGGGTCGAAAAATATTCGGAAAAAAAAAATTATTTTATCTTATGAAATGATAGTTTTTTTTTTAAATCTAAATGGCTAAACAAAAAATTTTTGCAATCAATACTTACGGAGATAAGAGGCTTCAAGTTGACCAAAATTGAACCGCTGACAGCAACATCGGTGACTTCCGGCTGGCCGGTAATCGTTTTTTTTTTTAAGTTGTTTTCTTATCGATTTTAATTTTTTTGTTCAAATAACTTTTAAGGCCTGTGAGACCAATATAAGTGCTGTTTTTTAAATATTCACTCGCTAATTCTTACACAATAATTCCATAAAGTTTGTTATCACAATTTTGTTTACAAAACATATTTACAACAATGTACAATGTAAAATAATGTTTATAAGTATTGTTTACTCATATATATACACATATAGAGTCACTGCACATTGTTTCTAGAAGTTCTGCAGCCTGTGTAAGTCTCTGAAACATGGTTCCATGCACAGTGGTGTTTCACATTCCACACACATAAAACGAGTGTCTTTGCGTTGCTGTGGGCATCTTTTTGTATGTGCACAGACATAACACCTCTTCTGAGCCTTTTTCTTGCAAGCAGTAGCAGGCAGTTTTGTTAGGAAGTGTTCACCATGCCTCAGACGAGAGGGTAGTTGTTGGTAATTTCGTGGGCGTTTTTTTATTGCAGGTGGTGTTCCTTGGTACTTGGTGATTATTTGCCTGATGACAGACAAACAAAATTCGCCATATGGTGGTTTGTTTGTGGTCTTCAACTTATAAACATTATAAGCATTGAGCATGGAAATGTCCAGAATGTGAAAAAAGAGTTTTATGTACCACTTATAACTCTTTCTAACACAATCAGCAAACCCAATCTGCATGTCACATTTGTCCATTGAACACATATTGTGGGTGTAGTCCATCACAGCTGCAGGTTTTAGAATGGGTTCATCGGTCTCTCTATTCACCCTGCCACTGTCTGCCATTTCATTAGGGTGAACTGATGACAACAGTGTGACATCTCATTTGTCATGCCACTGAAATGCCATGATATCATTGGCAGCAAACGCCTGCACCTCACCTCTACGAGTGCCTGCATCGAACCTAGGCATATGCTTACGATTTGCACGAACTGTTCCACACACATCTGTCATGTTCACTTGCAAAAAATCACTGAGGGAGGGGTTTGTGTACCAGTTATCAGTATATAATATATGCCCCTTGCCAAGATATGGTTCCATCATTGTTCTAACCACATCACCAGAGATACCCAGTAACTTCCTGGTATCTTTCAATGTATTACTTCCAGTGTACACAATAATATCCAATACAAGACCACTGTAGCAATTACAAAGCACAAACAACTTTATACCAAAGCGTTTCCTTTTGCTTGGTATATAGTGCTTGAATGACAGTCTACCTTTGAACAGAATCGAAGACTCATCAATAACAAGCTTCCTGAAGGGATAAAAATACATATTGAATTTCTCTTTCAGATACAGAAACACAGAACCTGTCGGTTCTGTCAGGCCTGGTTTTGTCTGAAAAATGTAACATGCGTAACAGTAGCACAAATCGATTCACTGGTATAATATCACTGAAAGCTGGTGTTGCGATCAATCGGTCTGTTGACCAGTATGATTTGATACGGTGCTTATACACATGTGGCATAAGCATTATTGTGGCAAAGAAAAGATACATCTCTGCCACAGTTGTCTCCTTCCACTGGTGTAGACGTGATTTTGGTGAAAGAATCATGTTTGCCATTGTGTAATCGAAGTACAGTGGTACCTCGACTTACGATGTTATCATCTTACGTTATATTCGATAACCGATATTTATAACGTAAGAAATTTGAATGCGACTTACGATGTTTGATTCGTCTAACGACATTCGTACCGGACGTGTCTGCTTGGCGCCCAGCTGAGCGCGCACTCCAGGGAGCGTCAGTGCTATTGTTTACAAGCGAGAGCGACCACCCACCCACACCCACGCATTCATACCAGTATATTGTCATTATTCCACTGTTTTTAGTGCTTGCAACTGCTAAATAAGCTACCATGGGTCCAAGGAAAGCTCCTAGTGCTAAGCCTGTGGTAAAGAATGTGCAGGGAGTGAAGCATTTATGCAGGGAGTGTAGCATTTATGGAGGGAGTGTAGCAGGCATGCAGGGAGTGTAGCAGGCATGCAGGGAGTGTAGCAAAGATGCAGAGAGTGTAGCAGGGATGCAGGGAGTGTAGCAGGCATGCAGGGAGTGTAGCAGGCATGCAGGGAGTGTAGCAAAGATGCAGGGAGTGTAGCAGGGATGCAGGGAGTGTAGCAGGTATGCAGGGAGTGTAGCAAGGATGCAGGGAGTGTAGCAGGGATGCAGGGAGTGTAGCAAGGATGCAGGGAGTGTAGCAGGCATGCAGGGAGTGTAGCAGGCATGCAGGGAGTGTAGCAAAGATGCATGGAGTGTAGCAGGGATGCAGGGAGTGTAGCAAGGATGCAGGGAGTGTAGCAAGGATGCAGGGAGTGTAGTAGGCATGTAGGGAGTGTAGCATTCATGCAGGGAGTGTAGCATTCATGCAGGGAGTGTAGCATTCATGCAGGGAGTGTAGCATTCATGCAGGGAGTGTAGCATTCATGCAGGGAGTGTAGCATTCATGCAGGGAGTGTAGCATTCAAAGAAAAAGGCCAGTAACCCCAGAAAAGAACTTGGTACCTGCAGTGTTAATGGAAGGGGATTCCCCTTCCAAACACTAGCATACTACTCCACCTTCTCCCCTCCTCCCGTCCTCCACACATCAACAACTCTTCAATAAAGGTAAGTGACATGTTATTGTTCAATATTTGCATGTGTATTTAGGTATTCTTTATTAAATTATTTATTATTTAATGTCAAAAAGTTCTAAAAAATATTTTATTTAACTACTTTTGGAAGTCTTGGACGGATTAAATTTATTTCCATTATTTCTTATGGGGAAAATTGATTCGTCTAACGATTGTTTCGCCTTAAGATATGCCCTCTCTGACGGATTAATATCGTAAGTCGAGGTACCACTGTATCTGTTACTTTCCCTGATAATAATGTCCATCAGGGGTTCGTCAAAGAATAACTGGAAACATTAGAGTTCAGTGGCATTGTTCCCAAGTGGACAAGATGAGCGTATTCCACTGTGACTGTCATCAAACTGATGGGGATCGGGAATAAAATTCGCAGCTTCCTGCCAATCCCAGGTGCGGTCTGCTGGTGGGTACTGGATATTTACAGGTGGTTGTGGGGGTTGGTGGGTGGGTGAGGGTTGGCTTTGTTGTAGCTGAGCTGACTCAGTGGCGTCGGTGCCAGCATGGTCCACTGCTGGTGCCTCGCGCCCGGCACTACCTCCACTACCACCACCACCAGTTGCATGCACATTTCTCATGCCAATTGCAACACTATCATCTTCATTTTCACTATCACTTCCTGTTGTACGGCCACGGGATGTACTCCGAGATGTACTCCTAACCCTTGGAAGAGCATATGGCACACTACCAGAGTGCATATACCGTCGTATATACGGACGCTTCTCTGGTGAATATTCCCCTTCACTCGCGCTACTGGAACTATTTCGAAGGGCTTGGAGTTTATATTCACTATCCCTATCATCACCATTGCTTACATCTGAGTCCAGGATATGAGTAAATAGGAGTTTCCGCCTTCGTTCTGGTACAACTGGACGTGAACAAGACGCCACAGCACCAGAGGTGGACGGCTGTGGGTCGTCTGGGTTTTCCTCACTTATACCGGCATTATGGTCACTAGTATCAGTCACAACCGCCTCAAAACCTTGAAAGTCACCTTCACTGACACTCCCATCACTGTTAGAACTGTCATTGGGGAATAAAAGTGTCCCAATTCGCCGAGGAGTAAGGTGTTTCTTGCTGCAAGGCATGGTGGACAAGGTGTACTGAAATGGTGTTGCCACACTGCACCACTGGGTGCCCGATTTTTTTCCTACTGCGCACACTGACCGCGCAGACCCATTCTCTAATCCCTAGGCCTACCAGCTGTTTCCCGCTTAATTTGAAGCACCTAGAATTTACGCGTACTAGTACGGCACCAACCCCTGCTCATAAAACGTACTAGTATGGCACCGACCCCGAAAGGGTTAAGGAATAATGTCAAGTAGGTTAGTCCATTTCAGACCCCCAAATATACACTTACAAAAGCACTTACAATATTATACTTACATAATTGTACGATTTCCGAGGTGACCGAAACTCGGGGGTCAGTAAGTTTCAGGTATACACAAATACATTTACATACATTATCATACAAAGCAGCATATGTGTAGCGAACCTTGGATAACCCAAAAAAGTCAGACAGAGTGACTTATTTCCATTGGGGTCCACTGTACAGTCATACCTCGGTTAACGATGGTGTCGGATAGCGATAAATTCGGTTAACGATACATTTTTACGTCAAAATAGTGACTCCGTTAACAATGTATGCTTCGGTTTACGATGTTCATCCCGGACGCGTCCGCGTGGCGCCCAGCTGTGCGGGCACTCCAGGGAGCGTCAGTGTGCTATTGTTTACAAGCGAGAGTGACCACCACCCATTCCACCCACACATTCATACCAGTACAGTCATCCCTCGGTTTTCGATTTTAATCCGTTCCAGATGGATCGGCTAAAACCAAAATCGGCGAAAACCAAAACTATTTTCCCCATAAAAAATAATGGAAATTCAATTAATCCGTTCCAGAAACCCAGAAGTTTGGAAAAACAAAATTTTGGGGGCCTTAAAGATAGATTTACATGCACAAATGAATGAACTGAATGTGGCACTTACCTTTATTGAAGACTGATGTTGCTGGATGGGAGAGAGGGAAGAGGGGAGAGGGACGAGACCCTAATTTTTGGAAGGGGAATCCCCCTCCATAAGGACTCCAGGTATCAAGTCCTTATCCGGGGTCACTTCCCTGCATGCCTGCTACACTCCCTCCCTGCCTGCTACACTCCCTCCCTGCCTGCTACACTCCCTCCGTGCCTGCTACACTCCCTCCCTGCCTGCTACACTCCCTGCATACATGCTACACTCCCTACATACATGCTACACTCCCTGCATACATGCTACACTCCCTGCATACATGTTACACTCCCTGCATACCTGCTACACTCCCTGCATACCTGCTACACTCCCTGCATACATGCTACACTCCCTGCATACATGTTACACTCCCTGCATACCTGCTACACTCCCTGCATACCTGCTACACTCCCTGCATACCTGTTACACTCCCTGCATACATGCTACACTCCCTGCATACCTGTTACACTCCCTGCATACATGCTACACTCCCTGCATACATGCTACACTCCCTGCATACATGTTACACTCCCTGCATACCTGCTACACTCCCTGCATACCTGCTACACTCCCTGCATACATGCTACACTCCCTGCATACATGTTACACTCCCTGCATACCTGCTACACTCCCTGCATACCTGCTACACTCCCTGCATACATACTACACTCCCTGCATACCTGTTACACTCCCTGCATACATGCTACACTCCTGCATACCTGCTACACTCCCTGCATGCATGCTACACTCCCTGCATACCTGCTACACTCCCTGCATACCTGCTACACTCCCTGCATACCTGTTACACTCCCTGCATACATGCTACACTCCCTGCATACATGCTACACTCCCTGCATACATGCTACACTCCCTGCATACATGTTACACTCCCTGCATACCTGCTACACTCCCTGCATACCTGCCACACTCCTGCATACATGCTACACTCCCTGCATACCTGTTACACTCCTGCATACCTGCTACACTCCCTGCATACCTGCTACACTCCCTGCATGCATGCTACACTCCCTGCATACCTGCTACACTCCCTGCATACCTGTTACACTCCCTGCATACATGCTACACTCCCTGCATACCTGCTACACTCCCTGCATGCATGCTACACTCCCTGCATGCATGCTACACTCCCTGCATGCATGCTACACTCCCTGCATGCCTGCTACACTCTTAAACTCCATCGTGTTTCTCACTTTCACTATCATATTTTTCTATTATTTCTTTCTTCCTTTCTACAGTGTTCCTCACTTTCTTTACCAAAGAAGTGGCACTAGGAGCTTTCTTTGGGCCCATAGTAGCTTATTTAGTAGTCATACACAATAATCAAGGCCCAAAAACAATGAATTGTTAATAAATGTTTTGTATAAACTCCTGGGATGATGTTCACTCAAGCGTAAACAATGCTAGACTGCGTGACAATGTGCGTGGGAGGTGCGTGGGTGGCGGGCCTACGGCCTTTGTATGTGCGCGGCACTTGTGGACAGGTCCCATACGGTCGGCGAAAACTAAAACAATCGGCGAAAACTAAGACAAATTTTCCCTGAAAAAAGTCAGTGAAAACCAAAATCGGCGAAAACTGGGACAAGCGAAAACCAAGGGATGACTGTATATTGTCATTATTCCACTGTTTTTAGTGCTTGCAACTGCTAAATAAGCTACCATGGGTCCAAGGAAAGCTCCTAGTGCTAAGCCTGTGGCAAAGAGGCTCAGAAATACAGTAGAACTGAAGAAGGAGAAAATAGAAAAATATGAAAGTGGAGTGCCTATCACTGAGCTGGCCAGGCTGTATGGTAAAGCCTATTCTACCATCGCTACCATCGTGGCCAAGGAAAATACACGTAAAATCAAGGAAGCTGTTGTTGCGAAAGGTGCATTTGTGATCACAAAACAGAGATCACAAATGCTGGAAGATGTGGAAAATTTGTTGTTGGTGTGGATCAACGAGAAACAGTTAGCAGCAGATAGTGTTTCGCAGGCAATAATATGTGAAAAAGCAAGGCAGTTGCATGATGATCTCGTTAAGAAAATGCCTGCAACGAATGCTGAAGTGAGCGAATTTAAAGCCAGCAGAGGCTGGTTTAAAAAATTTAAGAATCGAAGTGGCATACATAGTGTTGTGAGGCATGGTGAGGCAGCCAGTTGTGACAAAAGTGAGGCTGAAAAATATGTGCCTGAATTCCAGGAGTACATAGAGGCTGAACAATTCCTCCCCCAACAAGTGTTTAATTGTGATGAAACAGGCCTGTTTTGGAAGAAAATGCCCAACAGAACTTTCATTACTCAGGAGGAAAAGGCACAGCCAGGACATAAGCCTATGAAAGACAGGCTAACTTTGATGCTTTGTGCTAATGCCAGTGGTGATTGCAAAGTGAAGCCTTTACTGGTGTATCTTTTTGAAAATCCCCGAGTGTTTGGCAGATGCGGTATCACCAAGTCTAACTTGTGTGTGATGTGGAAGTCTTATAAAAAGGCATTAGTCACAAAGGACATTTTCTTAGAGTGGTTCAATGGCTTGTTTGGCCCCAGTGTGAAGAAATATCTCCAGGAAAATATTTTGCCACTTAAGTGCCTCCTGATAATAGATAATGCTCCTTGTCATCCTCCAAACTTGGTAGAAAAAATTGTGGAGGACTTTAAATTCATCAAAGTGAAGTTCTTGCCCCCTAATACCACTCCTCTCCTCCAGCCCATGGATCAGCAGGTCATTTCCAACTTTAAAAAACTCTACACCAAAGCAATGTTTCAAAAGTGCTTTGATGTGACCACAGACATGAATATAACCCTAAGAGACTTTTGGAAAAACCATTTCCATATCCTGCATTGTGTAAACCTTACAGGTAAGGCTTGGGAGGGAGTGACTACCAGGACTTTGAACTCTGCCTGGAGAAAATTGTGGCCAGACTGTGTCCTAGAGAGGGATTTTGACGGTTTTGGGGCTGAGCCTCAGAACCCTGAGCCTGAGCCTGAGCCTGTTGTGGAAGAAATTGTGGAACTGGGCAAGTCCATGGGGTTGGAGGTGAGTGGTGAGGATGTGGAACAGTTGGTGGAGGAGCACAAGGTAGAGCTAACCACTGAAGATCTGCAAGAGCTTCAACAGCAACTGGAACAAGAGACCAGAGGTCAGGACAATGGTTCAGAGGAGGAGGAGGTGGAACAGAGATGGAAGAAGGTGCCTACTTCAAGGATTAGGGAGATCTGTGCCAAATGGACTGATGTGCAAGGCTTTATGGATGAATATCATCCTAACCATGCTGTTGCAGGCCGTGCTGGCAACCTGTACAATGACACAGTGGTGTGTCATTTCAGGGATGTGTTAAAGAATCGCCAGACACAGAGCTCCCTGGACAGATTTTTGGTTAGAGAGGGGTCCAGTGACTCTCAACCTGGTCCTAGTGGCATTAAAAGAAAAAGGCCAGTAACCCCAGAAAAGAACTTGCCACCTGCAATGTTAATGGAAGGGGATTCCCCTTCCAAACACTAGCATACTATACTCCATCCTTTCCCCTCCTCCCGTCCTCCACACATCAACAACTCTTCAATAAATGTAAGTGACATGTTATTGTACTATATTTACATGTAGTATTTCTTTAATATTCATTAAATTGTATTATTTAATGTCAAAAAGTTCTAAAAAATATTTTATTTTACTACTTTTGGAAGTCTGGAACGGATTAATTTTATTTTCATTATTTCTTATGGGGAAAATTGATTTGGTTAACGATTGATTCGGTTACAGATATGCCCTCTCTGACGGATTAATATCGTTAACCGAGGTATGACTGTATCTACATTTTTAGCACAGCTCTCATAACTATTCTGTGAGCAGTAAATTTTGGCCTAGACATGAGAGAATGGATCTGTGCAATGAGTGTGCACAGTATAAAAAAAATCCTGTCCCCACAGTGCATGATGGGAAAAGAAAAGCCGTGACCTTGTAATTGGTTGGTTTTAATGGTGATTTTTATGGTTTTATTGGCCATTTTTTGGTACCAATTAACAGAATTGAAAATGTAATAGTAGTGAAAATGAGATGATTTTGGTCAGACCAGAAATAGCTCAAAACTGGGCTCAAAGCAGTGGAAATATCTGATATTTGGAAATTTCCCTGAGGAAGGGTAGGGCCTTCCTAGCCTCCCAGTCTGTTTTATGAGTTTTTACTAGGTCTGCTTCAATCACTGGGATGGTCTAAACCATGACCAATTATTCCTGGATATAGTTTATTATAAGAATAATGTTAAAATTTCGTTTTTTTTTATTGTTTGATGGATTCAAATTAGAGGGCAAGTGATGAATGAACAGAGGGATGGTTGCTTTAGTGGCTGAAGCCTACAGTGTTTATTTTGGACTCTGTTTTTAAACTGTAATTATTTTAATTGTATACCTGACTTGCATATTGACTTTTGTAAATAGGCAGTTTCTTGTTCTCAATCAACAGAATGGAAGGCATACTAGAAAAATTGCTAGGATTTGGGTCAAAATGAGTGTTAGAATTGGCTTAAAAGTCTTAAAATAGAATTCATGCATAAATTCATACATAAACTGCACCCAGACTGACAACTTTGTGCCTGCATAATTCCCTAAGTTTTCCATCAAATTTCACATTTTTGGAGTCAAAACCTTCAGAAAACGATTCTCTGTCATTTCAGAAAATATTTTTTTTTTAAATGTTGACACTGTCATCACATTTAATTATGAAGGTCACAACAATGAAAGGGTTAAGAATCATTAAAAAGTCACCCATATGACTGTCTTAGCAATCATGAAATGCTGTTAAGAAGATGAGCTGCTGTTTACAACCTACAACCTGTAGAGATCTGTTTATTATATGCACTAATTAAAACACCATATGTTAAAAATATAGTATATACAGCATTAACATCTGATTAATAACAAATCTTCACCATTTAACCCATTGACTGTTCGATCCCCAATCCTAAAGTGTCTCTCTGTGTCGCAAAATTTTGAAAAAAATTATTTTTCTTATGAAATGATAATCTTTTCCGATGGTAATGACACCAAAAGTACGAAATTTGAGGGAAAACGTACGGAATTACGCTCCGCAGAGTTAGCGATCTAGGTGATATTTAGATCGCGATTTCGCCCACTTTGAGACCTATTTTCAGCCAATTCCATTGTTCCAGTCAACCAAACTCATAGCTATTTCTTTAGAACTCCATTTGTTCTATCGATTGAGTACAAGAAACAGCAGATTTACCAATTTCAACTACCCAATAAAGTGGTCAAAAAATTTGGGAATTTCAATTTCACACAAAATTAAAAACGATGCCAATTTCAAAATAGGGTCCAGAATGAACAATGCAGACATTCCTGGCACTAAAATAACATTTTCTCTGTTCATCAGTCACGTTTCCAGGCCCCTCTTATATTACTCTTGCTCTCTATTTTGAATTTTTATTCACACAAAAATAA
>WNWK01034049.1:0-20692 GCA_009830355.1 Cherax destructor | reverse complement strand
AACCCCTCCCGCCAGCTCTGTCCCTTTTTTTCCTTACATTACACCCGCAGCCCTTATCCCTTAAATAAGTGGTAACACTCTGTTTTTTATTTTCTCCCCCGGGGGCATTGTCTATCCCAGTTTTTGGATTTTCGGGTTTTCCTTACCGCCCCCCCTTCTATTACTTGGTGTTTTTAAATCCACACCACTTTTTTGGGGGGGGGGTGGCACTGTGACCCCCGGTGGCATTCAGTTGGGGCATTTTTTGCTTTTTCCCCCCTCCATGTTTTAAATACGGGTACTCCTACCCATTTTGACCCCCCGAACTCATTTTTTTCTCCTGCATCGATATTTCCATCTGCTCTTCATAAACTGTCCTTGACTTAACCTGGTCTGTCCCCCCGGGACTTACAACAGCGATCATTTCCCAATCATCCTTAATTAAGTCCCCTCGGGCCTCCACCTGCTCATTGCCCACGCTGGCAATTTGACCGGGCAAAATGGGATTTTTACCACATCTTACTGCCTTTAAAATGGGGTTCCTCCCTCGTCCTCCATTGATGGGGTTTTTTCTTTTTTGTCCTCCATTTTCCCGGCGGCTTCACATTCTTTTCCCCAAACCCCCGGAAAACATCCTCAGAAGTGGGGCCTTGGTGGTCTCCTGCTTGTGCATTTGAAACGCGCTGCATGGGGCAGGTATCGGTATAACAGAACAACAGAGTCTCCTTGATTTCAAGCAGAAGAGAGCTATTGCTCGCTGTGTCATACGTGATGCTAAACGCACTTGCTGGCGAGATTACGTTTCTACTGTCACTTCAGCTTCCTCGATGAGTGCAGTCTGGAAGAAAGTGCGGAAATTGAGTGGTAAATTCTCCCCCGACCCGGCTCCTGTTCTTCAGGTTGCTGGTGTCGATATAGCACACCCTCTTGCCATTGCCACTGAAATTGGTAATCATCTCGTCCGCATTTCTCAGGGGCTACATCTATGCCCCTCGTTCCTTTCTTCTAAGTCTGCCAGCGAGTAAAAGCCCTTAGATTTTTCTTCTCTTAGAGAAGAATCCTATAATGTGC
Organism: Cherax destructor; assembly: GCA_009830355.1. Classification (NCBI taxonomy): domain Eukaryota; kingdom Metazoa; phylum Arthropoda; class Malacostraca; order Decapoda; family Parastacidae; genus Cherax; species Cherax destructor. The sequence goes on along the minus strand of WNWK01034049.1, from coordinate 19,642 downwards.
CTTTTACCCTTCAAGAACTGGAGGCAACACTCTCTGCTTGCCGATCATTGGCAGCTGGGCCAGACGGCATACATATTCGTATGCTACAGCATTTACATCAGTCTGCTCTTACTGTCCTCTTACGACTTTTTAATCTCATATGGTCGCAAGGAGTTCTTCCCCAGCTGTGGAAGTCTGCTATTGTTCTCCCTTTTCGAAAACCAGGTACTACGGGACGTGATTCCTCTCACTACAGTCCCATCGCTCTTACCAGTGCAGTTTGCAAGGTGATGGAATGTCTAGTTAACCCTTTCGGGGTCGGTGCCGTACTAGTACGTTTTACGAGCAGGGGTTGGTGCCGTACTAGTACGCCCAAATTCTAGCGGCCTCAATTTAAGCAGAAAACGTCTGGTAGTCATACATATGAAAGAATGGGTCTGTGTGGTCAGTGTGCGCAGTATAAAAAAAATCCTGCAGTACACACTGCATAATGAGTGAAAAAAAACTGACCGTTTTTTTCGATTAAAACAGCGAATTTGCAGTCGATTTTCGTATAGTTTTTATTGATGTATTCTCGTTTTCTTGGTCTCATTTGATAGAATGGAAGATATATTACAGAAATAGAGATGATTTTGATTGGTATGACAATGACAAGTACCTTGAAATTGAGCTCAAAGTAGTGAAAATGTTCGATTTTTGACGATGTTCAAGAGTAAACAAATCACACCATGCCTCCAATACACATACACTGGCGAGTCTTATATTCATGCACAAGTGCTCTGATATTATTTATACCATTTTTACAATGATGCAGTTATATACATAACAGTAAATCTTCTATTTTTTGTGAGAATAAAAATTCAAAATGAAAAGCAAAAGTAAAGGAACAGGGGCCTGGAGACGTGACTAATGAACAGAGAACATGTTATTTTAGTGCCAGGAATGTCTGCCTTGTTTACTCTGGACCCTATTTTGAAATTAGCATCGTTTGAAATTTGTGTGAAATTCGAAAATTTCCATTTTCTGACCACTATTTTGGGTAGATGAAATTGGTAAATAGGCGGTTTCATGTACGCAATCGATAGACGAAATGGAGATCTAGCGAAATAGCTATAATTTTAGGAGACTGACACATTGGAATTTGTCGAAAATAGGGCTCAAAGTGGGCAAAATCGCCGATGCGTAAGTGTCATGGCTGCCGCTAACTTCGCGAAAGCATAATTCCGTTAGTTTTCGATCAAATTTCATAATTTTGGTGGCGTTATGATCGGAAAAAGATTCTCTATCATTTCGGAAGAAAAAATTAATTTTTTTTTTTCCAAAAAAATTTCGACCTCAGGAACACTTTCCTGAGAAGGCCTGTCGACCCCCAAAGGGTTAATAGACGTATGATGTGGTATTTAGAGACTCACAATAGTCTCTCCCCTAGTCAATATGGCTTCCGTAAGGGCCATTCTGCCATTGACCCCTTGCTGCGCTTGGATACATATATTCGTAATGCCTTTGCGAATAACCATTCGGTTATCGCTATCTTTTTTGACCTTGAGAAGGCTTATGACACAACTTGGATATAATATCTTGGCCCAGGCCCACTCCTTAGGCCTCCGAGGCAACCTACCATTCTTTCTTAAGGCCTTCTTAACTGACAGACATTTCCGGGTCCGGGTTAGTAATGAACTCTCCCCGGAATTTGTCCAAGCTGAAGGTGTCCCCCAGGGATGTGTTCTGAGCACAACACTTTCTGCTTGCTATAAATAATCTGGCATCTTTTCTCCCATCCAATATTTGGTCATCGCTCTATGTGGATGACTTTGCTATAGCTTGTGCAGGTGCTGACTGTCACCTCATTGCAGTTTCCCTCCAGCATGCCATCAACCGGGTTTCTGATTATGCCACCACTCACGGGTTTAAATTTTCCAGTGGCAAAACTCGTCAAATTACGTTTACTAGACGTTCAGTGGTCTCTGACCATCCATTGTACCTATACGGCTCACGTATCCCAGAACGTGATACAGTCAGGTTTCTCGGCCTCCTGTTCGGCCGTCGATTGTCCTGGAAACCTCACATTACCTCTCTGAAGGCAACTTGTCACACCAGGCTGAACCTTCTTAAAACCCTCGCACATCTTTCATGGGGGGCTGATCGTAGAACCCTCCTTCGCCTACATTCAGCCCTAATTTTGTCGAAACTCGATTATGGTGACCAGATATATTCTGCGGCCTCCCTGCTACTCTTTCCATCCTTAATCCCATCCATCACCAGGGATTACGCTTATGCCTTGGTGCATTTCGTTCTTCCCCGGTTGAGAGCCTCTATGTAGAAGCGAACATTCCATCCTTATCCGATCGTCGTGATGCACATTGCATTCGCTATTTTGTTCGCTCTCATGACCTCCGCAATCCTTCCATGTATAGGATTGTTACAGATGTTAGTAGGCGCTCTTTATTTGTTGTCGCCCCTGCTTACTTCGTCCCTTTTCTCTTCGTCTACATTCACTCCTGTCTTCCCTTCAGCTCCCACCTCTATATGTTCATGTGACATCTCCCTTTCCCCTACCCCTTGGGAAGTTCCTGCTGTCCGTGTCTGTTCTATTCCTCTACCTTGCGCAAAAGCCCAACTACCTACGGCGGCTTCTCTCTTTCTTTCTAGACCACTTCCGTTCTCATTCCCATGCCCTCGCAGTATACACCGATGGTTCAAAGTCATCTGACGGCGTCGGATTCGCAGCAGTGTTTCCGGACAGCGTTGTACGAGGGCATCTATTACCCTCGGCTAGCATATTTACGGCTGAATTGTATGCCATTCTTGTGGCACTTATCCGTATTGCATCTATGCCTGAGTCACCATTTGTGGTCGTTTCAGACTCCTTTAGTGCTTTACAGGCTATCCGTAAAATTGATACACCTCAATGCCTAGTTCTTCGTATCCACCTTTGGTTACGCCGTATCTTTAGCAAGCATAAAGATATTGTTTTTTGTTGGGTCCCTGGTCATGTTGACGTACAGGGCAATGAACAGGCAGACACTGCTGCGCAGTCAGCAGTACATGACCTTCCAGTTTCATATAGAGGTGTTCCTTTCACGGACTATTTTGCGGTCATTGCTACCCACCTTCGCACCCGTGGCAACAACGCTGGTCTGACCTGCTGAATAACAAACTTCATTCTATTAAACCGGTTATAGGTTTCTGGCCTTCTTCTTGTCACCAATGTCGAGGTTGGGAGACTACTCTCTCCCGTCTTCGCATCGGCCACACTTGTCTTACTCACGGGTATCTCATGGAGAGGCTCCCTGCCCCTCTCTGTGAGCATTGTCAGGTTCCAGTGTCTGTTCGACATATCCTGTTGGACTGCCCACTCTATCAACGAGCACGCAGAATTTACCTCCAACGACGTCTTCGCTCTGCGGCCCTTTCTTTACCTTCCCTTCTTGCAGATGGACCCTCCTTTAATCCTGACTCTCTCATTGACTTTTTGACAGAAACTGACTTACTACACAAACTCTGAAGATTATACCTCTAGCACCTCCCTCAGTCCCTTCTACCTGGATCTCTTGCTACCCTCTACCCCTGCACTATCCACCGTCATCTTGCACTCCATACCCTACTAATCGTCCATCTCCCTCTTACAACCCACTCTCCCTGCATCCTACAATAACCTGCAGCGCTGTATAACCCCTGTGGTTTAGCGCTTCTATTTGATTATAATAATAATCAACATTACACTGCAGCCCGTATCCACTTGAATAAGTGGTATATACACTGTTCTTTATATCTCTCCCCTTCTCTGGCATTGTCTATCCCAGATGTTGATTTTCTGGTTTCTTCCTTGCCGCCACCCCTTCTGTTACTTGGTGATTTTAACGCACACCATTTTCTCTGGGGGGGGGGGGATTGCACTGTGACTCCTGTGGCATTCAGTTGGAGGCATTTCTTGCTTCTCTCCTCCTCCATGTTTTAAATACTGGTACTCCCACCCATTTTGATCCTCAAACTCATTCTTTATCTTGCATTGATCTCTCCATCTGCTCTTCCTCAACTGTCCTTGCCTTCACCTGGTCTGTCCTCCCGGATTACATGACAGCGATCATTTTCCAATCATCCTCATGTCCCCTTCGTATTCTCCACCTCCTCGTAGCCCATGCTGGCAATTTGACCGGGCAAAATGGGACTTTTACACACATCGTACTGCCTTTCATGAGGGTCCTTCCTCGTCTTCCATTGATGAGGTTTTACATCTCTTCTCGTCCTCAGTCTTAACTGCAGCTTCACATTCCATCCCACAAACCTCGGGCAAGCATTCTCAGAAGTGTGTGCCTTGGTGGTCTCCTGCTTGTGCTCGGGCAGCAGTATGTTTGAAACGTGCTGCGTGGGGCAGGTACCAGTATAACAGAACCACAGAGAGACTCCTTGATTTTAAGCAGAGGAGAGCAATTGCTCGCAGTGTCATACAAGACGCTAAACGCACTTGCTGGCGGGATTATGTTTCCACCATCACTTCGGCTTCCTCGATGAGAGCAGTCTGGAAGAAAGTGCGGAAATTGAGTGGTAAATTCTCCCCAACCCGGCTCCTGTTCTTCGGGTTGCCGGTGTCGATATAGCACACCCTCTTGCCGTTGCCACTGAAATTGGTAATCATCTGGTCCGCATTTCTCAGGGGCTCCATCTATGCCCCTCGTTCCTTTCTTCTAAGTCTGCCAGCGAGTTAAAGCCCTTAGATTTTTCATCTCTCAGAGAAGAATCTTATAATGTGCCTTTTACCCTTCAAGAACTGGAGGCAACATTCTCTTCTTGCCGATCATCGGCAGCTGGGCCAGACGGCATACATATTCGTATGCTACAGCTTTTACATCAGTCTGCTCTTGCTGTCCTCTTACAACTCTTTAATCTTATATGGTTGCAAGGAGTTATTCCCCAGCTGTGGAAGTCTGCTATTGGTCTCCCTTTTGCAAACCGGGTACTACGGACATGATACCTCCCACTACCATCCCATCGCTCTTACCAGTGCAGTTTCAAGGTGATGGAACGTCTAGTTAATAGACGTTGATGTGGTATTTAGAGACGCACAGTAGTCTCTCCACTAGCTCTTGCTTCACGCACGGAGGGGCCGGGTTCAATTCCCGGTGGGGCAGAAACATTTCAAAGTGTTTCCTTACATACACATACACACACATATATACAACAGGCCTAGTGTCTAATTGACATGTGCCTAGGACAAAATGGTAACTAACTAACTAGTCAATATGGCTTTCGTAAGGGCCGTTCTGCCATTGACCCCTTACTGCGCTTGGATACGTATATTCGTAATGCCTTTGCTAATAACCACTCGGTTATCGCCATCTTTTTTGACCTTGAGAAGGCTTGACACAACTTGGAGGTATAATATCTTGGCCCAGGCCCACTCCTTAGGCCTCTGTGGCAATCTACCATTCTTTCTTAAGGCCTTCTTAACTGAAAGACATTTCTGTGTCCGGGTTAGTAATGCACTTTCCCCGGAGTTCATCCAAGCTGAAGGTGTCCCCAGGGTTGTGTTCTGAGCACAACATTCTTTCTCCTTGCTATAAATAATCTGGCATCTGTTCTCCCATCCAATATTTGGTCATCGCTTATGTTGATGACTTTGCTATAGCTTGTGCGGGTGCTGACTGTCACCTCATTGCCGTTTCCCTCCAGCATGCCATCAACCGGGTTTCCGATTGGGCCACCACTCACAGGTTTAAATTTTCTAGTGGCAAAACTCATCAAATTACGTTTACTAGACGTTCAGGTCTCTGATCATCCATTGTACCTATATGGTTCATGTATCCCAGAACGTGATAGTCAGGTTTCTCGACCTCTTGTTTAACCGTCGGTTGTCCTGGAAACCTCACATTACCTCTGAAGGTGACTTGTCATAGCCGATTGAACCTCCTTAAAACCCTAGCTCATCTTTCATGGGGGGCTGATTGTAGAACTCTCCTTTGCCTGCATTCAGCCCTAATTTTATCGAAACTCTATTATGGTGACCAGATATATTCGGTGGCCTCCCCTGCTACTCTTTCCAGCCTTAATCCCATCCATCACCAGGGATTGCGTTTATGCCTTGGCGCATTTAGTTCTTCCTCAGTTGAGAGCCTCTATGTAGAAGAGAACATTCCATCCTTGTCCAATCATCGTGATGCACATTGCCTTTGCTATTATGTTCGCTCTCATGACCTCGCAATCCTTCCATGTATAGGATTGTCACAGATGTTAGTAGACGCTCTTATTTGTTCGTCGACCCTGTTTACTTCGTCCCTTTCTCTTCGTCTACATTCGCTCTTGTCTTCCCTTCAGCTACCACCTTTCTATGTTCATGTGGCATCTCCCTTTCCCTACCCCCTTGGGAAGTTCCTGCTGTCCGTGTCTGTTCTTTTCCTCTGCCTTGCGCGAAAGCCCAACTACCTACGGCGGCTTATCGGTCTCATTTTCTAGACCACTTCCGTTCTCATTCCCATGCCATCGCAGTGTACACCGATGGTTCTAAGTCATCGGACAGCGCATGCGAGGGCATCTATTATCCTCGGCTAGCATATTTACGGCTGAATTGTATGCCATTCTTGTGGCACTTATCAGTATTAAATCTATGCCTATGTCACCATTTGTGGTCGTTTCAGACTCCCTTAGTGCTTTACAGGCTATCCGAAAATTTCATACACCTCACCCCCTAGTTCTTCATATCCAACTTTGGTTATGGCGTATTTCTAGCAAACACAAAGATATTGCTTTTTTGCTGGGTCCCTGGTCATGTTGACATACAGGGCAATGAACAGGCAGACACTGCTGCGCGGTCAGCAGTACATGACCTTCCAGTTTCATATAGGTGTTCCATTCACGGCCTATTTTTCAGTCATTGCTACCCACCTTCACACCTGTTGGCAACAACGCTGGTCTGACCTGTTAAATAACAAACTTCATTCTATTAAATCGAGTATAGGCTTCTGGCCTTCTTGTCACCAATGTCGAGGTTGGGAGACTACACTCTCCCGCTCTTGCATCGGCCACACTCGCCTTGCTCATGGATATCTCATGGAGAGGCTACCTGTCCCTCTCTGTGAGCATTGTCAGGTTCCAGTATCTGTCGCCATATTCTGTTGGACTGCCCCCACTATCAACGAGCACGCAGAATTTACCTCCAATGTCGCTTCGCTCTGCTGCCCTTTCTTTACCTTCCCTTCTTGCAGATGGACCCTCCTTTAATCCTGACTCTCTCGTTGACTTTTTGACAGAAACTGACTTACTACACAAACTCTGAAGATTATACCTCTAGCACCTCCTCAGTCCCTTCTACCTTGATCTCTTGCTACCCTCTATCCCTGCACTATCCACCATCCTGCTGCACTCCATACCCTACTAATCATCCATCTCCTCTTACAACCCATTCTCCCTGCATCCTGCAAAACCTGCAGCGCTGTATAACCCTGTGGTTTAGCGTTCTATTTGATTATTATAATAATAATAATAATAATGTATGACCCTTGTGGTTTAGCACTTCTTTTTTATTATAATAATAATGTACTATTGTATTTGTATGTTTGGTTTGCTTATCCTTCAATAAAGCAAATAGCTTTGATGCATATTTTTGTTACAAAGATTAGCTGAATATATCTTATAACATTTGTCATGTTCATATACAGGTATGATGGGGATGGTCCTGGTGGCATGACTAAACAGATGAAGCAGTGGGTTGAAAGTCTATCAAGGACTAACTCGCAGCGGAAGGAAACTCAGGCTTGCCATGTGGGGGTCATCTCAGACATATCAGAGAGGGAGGAGACCATTCAAATTCCAATTGATTTATGTATTTCTATAAAAATTACAATGTTTTACATTTTAAGGACTAAGGGCTATAATTACAAAGATGGCCATTAGCATGCCTAGCATGCCTGGACATGCTAGATAGACCTTTCAGGCAGATTTAATACTAGGTTTTAATCTAATTTACAAATTACATATGAATATAAATTTTAAATGATTAAAGAGATTTACAATAGTGAGGTAGTTAAGGATAACTAGATTGTATTATAGATTACAAATGAGTATAAATTTCAAATGATCAAATATATTTTATGGTTGTTTAATATAATCAGCAATTAATGTTTCAAGTTAAAATTCTGTAAGAAGTATTTTTAGTTATTTATTGAACTGTATGGAAATACGTACTGCACTTTTGGAAAATTCTTATTCTTAACCCTTAAACGGTCCAAGCGATATATACTGTTTACCTCTATGCCCCAAATATTTTGAAAAAAAAAAATTTTTTTATAGAAATGAAGAGCACATTTTTTAAGCGTTATAGGATAAAAAATCTAGGGTCAGTAGTTACCGAGATATGAGGCAGAGAAGTTGGCACTGGATGCTCGCCTGACAGCAAAAAGTCCTGCCGCTTGCAGAATCATTGCCGATATACCTTTTTTTCTCGTTTTTATTTTATAAAATTTTTTATGTTCTGATAATTACAATTTAAAGTAGTTCTTGTGATTTCATAGCCAATCTGTGTTCTGACAGTAATATTAGGTACTGAAATTGTACTAAATAATAATAATAATGATAGTGCATAATGATAGTGCATAATAATAATGATAGTGCATAATAATAATGATAGTGCATAATAATAATGATAGTGCATAATAATAATGATAGTGCATAATAATAATGATAGTGCATAATAATAATGATAGTGCATAATAATAATGATAGTGCATAATAATAATGATAGTGCATAATAATAATGATAGTGCATAATAATAATGATAGTGCATAATAATAATGATAGTATAATAATAATGATAGTGCATAATAATAATGATAGTGCATAATAATAATGATAGTGCATAATAATAATGATAGTGCATAATAATAATGATAGTGCATAATAATAATGATAGTATAATAATAATGATAGTGCATAATAATAATGATAGTGCATAATAATAATGATAGTGCATAATAATAATGATAGTGCATAATAATAATGATAGTGCATAATAATAATGATAGTGCATAATAATAATGATAGTGCATAATAATAATGATAGTGCATAATAATAATGATAGTGCATAATAATAATGATAGTGCATAATAATAATGATAGTGCATAATAATAATGATAGTGCATAATAATAATGATAGTGCATAATAATAATGATAGTGCATAATAATAATGATAGTGCATAATAATAATGATAGTGCATAATAATAATGATAGTGCATAATAATAATGATAGTGCATAATAATAATGATAGTGCATAATAATAATGATAGTGCATAATAATGATAGTGCATAATAATGATAGTGCATAATAATAATAAGAAGAATAATACTAAAAATAAATAATAATCATTATAATAAATTTTCCCCCTAAGCATTATGTAAGATATATGTCACTGCCTTATCTGATGACTAATGATGACTGGTGACATTTGATGAGTTTGAGAGTGGTCTTATCTCTTCTTATCAGTCCAGTAATTACAGAAATGACATTTGATGAGCTTGCACTGCTTTGCTTTATTTGTTACTCAAACTTGTCTGTCATCTCCTTTCTGTCTGCTTGTCTCAGAGAGTAGCTCATGAACCAAATGGTATTACGCAGATCACAAGCACAGTATAACACTGGATTTTTTGAGTTATCCTAGGTAATTTACACTAGGTATAATTGCATTTATGTATGTGTTCCTGTGAGATACAGATAAATACAGATACAGAGACAGCCAATCAGGTACCCAGCTGGCAAGCCAGCTGCTGGCAGCCAGGTGGCCAGCCAGCTGGCCTGCCAGCCTGCCGGCATCACTTTCCACTTAAAAGGGGAGTGTTAATATGACATGACATCAGTGAATCCTTGGTGTTTGCCGCAGTGTTTGCTCTAGCTGGCGCTCAATTTATCTGGTGCTCCCACAAGGTACTAAGTGGTCCCAGATTTTTTAATATGGCGCACACCAAGTGTTAGGACCCATTCTATGCTGACCAGGCATCTCAGGCCAATCATGCCAAATTTGGAGGCATGAAAATAAAGCTTAAATATACGTTTGGGGCAGTAGCGGTAAGAACGATACATACGTTTGGACCGTTTAAGGGTTAAAAGTTAATGGAAGAAATTTAAATTGTAAGAAAAGCATTAAACTATTGTACATTTTATTTAATAAAATATTATTTCACTTTCTTTATTTTTTTATTATACCATACTTGCTCTCAAATCATTTTGGTATCAGTCTGAATTTAATGATAATGAAGAGCTACTAACTTATTAGTTTCTCCAAATAATTTACTATTTCCTTCTCTTGCAGTGGTGAGTAAATCATGGTTTTAGTTACTTCCTGCACTCTAAAGGAGAGGTGGGGATATTTGCTGCTTGGAGGGACTTCTAAACTGTCATATCTGCATGCCTCTGGCAAGACAGTGATAGTGTGAATGTTTCTTTTTGGGTTACCTCTCCTCAGTGGGAGACGGCCAGTTAGTCACCATCACTGTTAGCTTTCATGTCATTCTAAGTGAAGAGGTCCTCAAAAGTGCTTCTGTACTGGTATGGTTGCATAATTTACTTACATTCAAGTTTACTGAGCTGTATGACTCTTGTAGGTTTAGCGCTTCTTTTTTATTATAATAAAGTTTACTGATAGGATAAATAAATAAATAAAATGTTTGATATTTATTTTTTTAAATTTATGCTACACTAATTAGATATTCTATACATAAAGCACCTAAAATATGAAGGTACTGATTACCCTCTGGATATCCCAGGTCACTTGTGTAATAGTAATTAGTAGAAGATATGCCTTACTATACTAACATGTTAATACAAATGACGAAGAATCCTAGCGAGACAAAGATTTGGTTCAATCTGCTTTACATGGATATAATTATTTTAGTTATCACTTTTTTTTTCTGAATCAGTAAATAGCAAGAGGTTGATTGAATGTTGAGAACAGTTACCCATTTTGCTTTCATATTGAGCTGCAGTTGAACCTGAATACTGACATCCTTGTGATGCTGTATTTACATTATAGTATGCTTGTATAAAATTCTCATCCAGATTAAAGTTGCAATACTAAGAAAAAATATCACATTAAAGTTGGTTACAAGCAAATCAAAGCAATTTACAACTTAAACTATGAGCTTTCAGTTTGCTAAGGCACCCAGAAGCTGTGCCATCACTAGCAAAGAATTATGCTCCTGCATTATCATGCAGTAAAAAAGTTGCAAAAAGTACAATTAATAAAGAGCATCTGCAGTATGCAATGTTTACAATACCATAATTGATAAGTAGGAAGACAACATCTAAGCGGGTCAGTGACATGACGCAGTTTTAAGATTGGTACGCTGGCAAAAAAAAAAAAAAAAAAAAAAGTACTCTAATAAGTATATGTAAATTCTCCTTATGGCCTAAGATCAAGTCTCGTTGGATACGATATATCCTGTAATGCAATGTAGCCTTGTTCAATTACCAAACTGAAAATATAATCATCCAATCTTGCTACCTTACAATTGCCATGATATGCATAGAACTTTTTTATACTATCGAAAATTGTATATAAACTCTTGAATATAAAAAATACAATGCATACCTAGTTTACAAGATCTAGATTAATTGAGAATAAACAATTACATATTACCTACCAGTAAGACAGCCCTTTTCTCTAATGGAATTGAAGGTAAAAAAATATTCATCCATATATTCTTGAAACTAACCTTAACGTATGTATTTTCCATTAGTTTAGAACTTACTGCATATATAATGGTGGATTAAACATTCACAGAAACATGAGATTAGTCACCCCTTTGTAATATTTTGGGCAAGTACAGCCCATTAACAAAAGCAGCACTTTGAAATATTACACTGTACAGTTAATCACCAATTATGTGTCAGTCTGATCCGGCACTTTAACAAAGGAATGTGCAAAACAAAGGGACCATAAAAGCATGTGAACATCCAGTCCACACTCCCTGAAGTGGTCAAACAATATCTCCTGCAGGTGTGGATAAGCTGTCTTGTAAGCCACCTGCTAATTGTTTACTCCTCCAAAGTGGCTTAATGAGAAAATAATAAAAAGGCACAATACTGTGACTGGAACAATATACAAATAACCTGCAGTTAGGAGACCAACTCATAACTGTTAGTCTGACTTGGAACATTAACTGTCACCACTTTAATGGTCCAAGTTGGACCTAAACATCATAAGTTTGTCTCCTAAGTTCAGCTTATTTGTGCATGGCTTAATGAGATGTCCAGAACAGGAAGTAAACCTGAATATTGTCGAACAAGCCGCACTGAATGAGCAAACAAGCCGCACTGAGCCATGTTTGATCTGTACATTTTTTCAGTGTAGAGCTGGCAGCAGTGCCAATCTCTTAAGTGATACTAAATCTGCATGGCTGTTTGTCCCTGATGATGGTACTGACTGGGGGTTCAGCGCTGTGCTAGCCAAGAGGCAATTCAGGGACTGAAATACGTAAATGTTTTGGAAACCTTCCTATGGTGGGCCTGACAAGAAACTTCAGTATCTGAGATACTTTCTACCTGAACCAGTCTTACTTTAACAACTTTGTTAATTTTTGGCCTCTTTATATTTGCACTAACAACCTCAGTGAAAGGCTCTTGATCCAAGGAATTGGAGAAACTCTGCCTATATCAAACCTGTTTGGTTCTCAGGCCATGTATGATACTAACATACAGGTTAAGTTCTCACTAATGGTTATAATAATGTACTAACAGCTAAACCTTTTCTGATGCTTTTACATCAACTATTTAAATAAAATATAATCCCAGATTATTTAGTCAAATATAATTTGACCTGGAAAATTTAGAACTTAGTTTTGATTGTAATAATAATAATTAATAAGTTGAATCCTAAAAATATTCTAAATAGAGTTACCAATTAAAATTTCACAAAACATTCTGAAATATTAGTGTTTTAAAAATTTGAGTGATTCAATTGGCTTCATTTTTTTTTTCTTGTGATTACTACAGTATCTGCCTATTCTCCATGGGGAAATACAAGAGAATTCTTCTTCCATTAGCCATGTGTGTCCTAAGAAGCGACTAAAATGCCAGGAGCAAGGGGCTAGTAACCCTTTCTCCTGTATAAATTACTAAATGTAAAAGAAGGAAATCTTTCCTTTCTTCTTTTTCGGGTCATGCTGTCTCCGTGGGACACAACTGGTGTTAAGAAAAAATAATAATACAGTACATACTTATAATAAATCAACAAGAAATCTTAAGATACACCAAATTACAACACCTAGAAATGAAATACTGTCCATACACTGCCAGTATCTCAAGTATACCGGGAGAGGGTTTCGGGGGTCAACGCCCCCGCGGCTCAGTCTGAGACTAAGCCTCATGGTGGATCAGAGTCTGATCACCAGGCTGTTAGTGCTGGCCGCACGCAAACTGACGTACGAACCACAGCCCGGTTGGTCAGGTACTGACTTTAGGTGCCTGTCCAGTGCCTTCACCATATCAGTCACTATAGTACAATAATAAGATATTTTCTCCTTCATAATATGTATAATAATAAGGTATTAAAAGAACCATAATGGAAATAAGTCACTTTGACTTTTTTGGGTTATCCTGGGTTCTCTACACATATGCTGCTATGTATGATAATCTATATAACTGTATTTGTGTATACCTGAATAAACTTACTTACTGACACTGTTACATGGGAAAGGGAGAGAGGGGAGGGGGAAATTTGGAGAACAAAGACCCGAGCATTATATATGGTTTAAAGGGCAAGAATATTTCCTTGGTTAAAATTTCAGTGCTATATAACCCTTACAAATGAAACATTTCATGAAAATATGTCTGAAAAATGGCAACAAGCAAATTATGTCAAAATCGCATACAAAATGTTGTGGCAGCATAATCTACAACCTTCAGTTGCATCACAATACTGACCTTGAAAATCACATCTGGTCAGTGCCACCTTCATACATATTTGAGGGGCTTTACTTATAGCTTTATTATTATTATTATTATTAAATTCATGAGGAAATGCTAAATCCACAGGGATCACACATCACATGAGGAAATGGGAGGCAATCAGGTTCATACCAAAGAAAGAGAGGATAGATTCAATTCCTTGGATAAAGTCCCTCACTGGCATCAAGGCACCTACTTCCCTTAAGGGGCTACACCTAGTTCCTCCTACTACGTGAACAATTTTTCATAAATATTTAAAAAAAAATGCACCGACTAGTATGTTTTTTGTGCAAACTTGCTAAGCCTGAGGCTCAGTTATTAAAATAAAACAAGTTTACTTGGTAGTTTAGAAATGGTCAGTACAGTACTCATAATTCTAGTACAGTACAGTACTCATACAGCATGAACCATCTCCAGGCAATGAAAGTTGATAATTTTATAATGGCATTATAGGGACAAATCATCATCATTATTACAATGAAATCTCACAAGTGTCATATAGGGACAAAAAATTCAATAAAATACATTTTAATGAAGAGTCTGCTCACAGAGATAATATGCATATCTAAAAAATTATAATGGATGAGTATACTACTATATTACTAAGCAATTATTTGTGCAATAATAGCGTACTAAATTATGACATGAATATTATTTATGTACATTGTAACTATGTCACAAGATCCTTCAATGGGGGTAGTGTGAAGGCAGTGAAGGGTTCTTGATTCAGGGAACTGGAGCTATCCTCCCCCTCTTCATATCAAACCAGGTTACTACCACCCATACTTTCCTCCTTTTCCAGGGGCTGTATGACCCCTATACTATACTGCATCTACATACATAATAATAATAATGACAATGAATCATAAGTCATGCAGCAACAATAAGTACTAAGCAATGTTTCCTAAAATCAATGTCATAAAATCACTAAGGAATTATTAATTAATCATAACTTAAGCAAAGTAACCATAAATGTCCTTGCTACTCTTCACATACTGATGTATAGTAACAGACATTCTTCAAGCACCAAAAAAACTGTGCTGGCTGAGGCAATTACAACATTATAAGAATAGAATTATTAGGGGCCAAGTGCTGAATTTTTTATAAATAAACAATAATAATGATAATTAGAGGAAAACTTTGGTATAGAAATATTAAATGATATCCTTTTACAGAAGAAAACAGCTATTATGTAGATGCATGGGAAAACTAATATGGCATAATACAGTAGTGTCATAGTGGCTTTCTTTTTTCTGTGACAGGTGGTGCAACTGCCAGAGGTGCAACTGCCAGAGGTCATTAGCACTGGTGGCTCTAAGAAGAAGCTGGAGGATGATCGATAAAGTCTACGTTATAAGTTGTATATTTGTTGTAACTTGCCTTCGAATATACCCTATGTTGCAACTGATGCTGAGACTATGGCACTAAAGCACAAAACTGAGGCACTATTGCAAGTAATAACAGTAGAATTACACATAAAATATTATTTAAATGGACCCAGATGAAACTAATGTGGCATTTTATTGAAGCAACGTTTGGTTCTCCAGGATAGTGAAATGTTGCCATAATAAAATGTCACATTAATAAGTTGCATCTGGGTCCATTTACCTAACACTACTGCATGTGTTACACAGGTGTGAGCACACTGCCAGTGATACACAGGTGTGAGCACACTGCCAGTGATACACAGGTGTGAGCACACTGCAAGTGATACACAAGTGTGAGCACACTGCAAGTGATACACAAGTGTGAGCACACTGCAAGTGATACACAGGTGTGAGCACACTGCAAGTGATACACAGGTGTGAGCACACTGCAAGTGATACACAAGTGTGAGCACACTGCAAGTGATACACAGGTGTGAGCACACTGCAAGTGATACACAGGTGTGAGCACACTGCAAGTGATACACAAGTGTGAGCACACTGCAAGTGATACACAAGTGTGAGCACACTGCAAGTGATACACAAGTGTGAGCACACTGCAAGTGATACACAAGTGTGAGCACACTGCAAGTGATACACAAGTGTGAGCACACTGCAAGTGATACACAAGTGTGAGCACACTGCAAGTGATACACAGGTGTGAGCACACTGCCAGTGATACACAAGTGTGAGCACACTGCCAGTGATACACAGGTGTGAGCACACTGCAACAACTTTCCTCATGGCTACTAGTGAGACTACTGACCGCTGCATGTTATCCGACACGTTATATTCGCCAACAATTCCTATCACTAGAATTATCACTGACATTCGCTTCTTAGAGAACTCATTTATGAGGACTTGCATAAATACCATAAATACAAGTGATTAATAACTAGGAATGTTTAAGTATTCTAAAACTAAATACTTTGGCTTTGAAATATTCAACTCTAGTACCAATATCAGACTTAGGCAACACATTATCAGTAATATAAAAATATATAGTTTTTAATATGTCTTGCCTGACTATCCTTATCCTAATACAGTTCAGCACTCGCTTATTCCACCTTTGCTTCCCTATCAAATGCATCCTATACTTGACACTGATGTATATTATTACAATCAGTAAAATATTTTAGAGTGGTTAAAGGAAGTGATTACACAATATAGAATGACAATATATTTCTGTCAATTCTATTCTTTAATACACCACTCAGTATGGCTTCATTAACTCATACAATGAAGTGTGGAAAGGACTGATTGAGTGGATGGATTCAGTGGTCTTTGTACAGAGGAAAAATATATTAAAAATAATAAGCTATGAATGAAACACCGGCTTTCTCTGAAAACATACAAAGTGGTCCTTTACAAACTGTTAAAAATGAAAAAAAGGCAATATTTATCTTTATCTATTTATAAATATTGTAAGTGTGCAGTGAAGGCCACAGCAGACCTTACCAAAAAAATTTAAATATATTGACATTGGTTTGAACTTGTGGTTTAGCAGTCCTAGAATTACTAGCCAGGTGCCTCATCAACCTCTTGTGGTTGGAAAATTCTTAGCAGTCTGTGTGATGTAAGTGGCTAAGAAGCTTGGACTAGTAATTCTAGGACTACTATACAAACAAATTCAAGCCGTATCACTCCATTTGAATTGTTACATTTGTTTATTACAAATTTTCAGCATATTTGCTAAAATATCTGAGTTACCAAGTAATACAGTAAGGCTAAGGCTATACCAATACTCACTATATAATATTAAGCAGCAGGTAATGCTAGTGTTCAAAATGTATAATAAATCACAAGATGCTATGTCCAGTTCAAATTACCCTATCTCACATTCCTTGGCACAAAAACCTTAAATGTTTACAGAACAGGAAACATTTGCTCTTATTTGCTTCATACCAACTACAGTAAGGCTAAGGCTATACCAATACTCACTATATAATATTAAGCAGCAGGTAATGCTAGTGTTCAAAATGTATAATAAATCACAAGATGCTATGTCCAGTTCAAATTACCCTATCTCACATTCCTTGGCACAAAAACCTTAAATGTTTACAGAACAGGAAACATTTGCTCTTATTTGCTTCATACCAACTACAGTAAATGAGCAACATTTTTTTTTTTTCAACAAGTCGGCCATCTCCCACCGAGGCAGGGTTACCCAAAAAGAAAATACTTTCATCATCATTCAACACTTTCACCTCACTCATACATAATCACTGTCTTTGCAGAGGCGCTCAGATACGACAGCTGAGAATAAGTCCCTCCCAGCTGTCACTATCCCAGACCCCTCCTTTAAAGTGCAGGCATTGTACTTCCCATTTCCAGGACTCAAGTCCAAATAAATCAATTAACCCTTTGACTGTCGCAACCCCTAATCCTGAGTGCTCTCCTGTTGTCGCAAAATTAAAAAAAAAAAAAAAAAAAAAAAAAAAATTCTTATGAAATGATAAGAGAATCTTTTCCCGATGGTAATGACACCAAAAGTATGAAATTTGATTGAAAACTTATGGAGTTAGTGATCTCGGCGATATATAGGCACTGGCAATTTCGCTGACTTTGAGCCCTATTTTCGGCCAATTCCATTGTTTCAGTTGACCAAACTCATAGCTATTTCTTTAGAACTCCATTTGTTCTATCGATTGAGTACAAGAAACCACCAATTTACCGATTTCAACTACCCAATAAAGTGGTCAGAAATTGGCAATTTGGCCAATTTCATGCAAAATAAAAAAGTTGTAATTTCAAAATAGGGTCCAGAATAAACAATGCAGACATTCCTGGCACTAAAATAAGATGTTATCTATACACACACAACCCGCACATATAAAAGGAGAGGAGCTTACGACGACGTTTTGATCCGACTTGGACCATGTGTGACTGTGTAAATGGTCCAAGTCGGACCGAAACGTCGTCGTAAGCTCCTCTCCTTTTATATGTGCGAGTTGTGTGTGTATTGTTCCAGTCACGGTATTGTGCCTTTTTTGTTATTTAAGATGTTATCTGTTCATTAGTCACGTCTTTAGGCCCCTCTTATATTACTCTTGCTTTCTATTTTGATTTTTATTCACACAAAAAATAGAAGATTTACCGTTATGCAGACTATTGCATTATTGTAAAAATGGTATAAATAATATCAGTGCACTTGTGAAAGAATATTAGACTCACCAATTGATGTGTATTGGACGCATGGCGTGATTTGTTTACTCTTGAACATTTGCAAAAATCGAACATTTCCCCTACTTTGAGCTCAATTTCAAGGTTGTTTTCATCATGAAACTAATCAAAATCATCTATATTTCTTTAGTATGTTTTCCATTCTATCAAATGAGACCATAAAAAAGAGAATACAACCATAAATAATATATGAAAACATACCTCAAAGACAGCATTTTAATAAAAAAAAAAAAAAACCAGTTGTTTTTTTCTCATTATGCACTGCGTGCTGCAGGATTTTTTTTATACAGCGCACACTGACCACACAGACCCATTCTCTCATATGTTGGCCTACCAGCTTTCTCCCGCTTGATTTGAAGCCGCTAGAATTTGTGAGTATATATACGTCCAGGCACCAGGCACGTACGTACGTACCAGGCACCAGGCACCAACAACAAGGCTGCTCCTATATTTTGCCATTCCCTGGGCCGTTGATACTCCAGCAATGGCCTATTTGCAAGAACTGTTGCAACAACATACAAGGAACTTACAGTGACAAGAAAACTGACAGTGACTACAGTGAAATGGACCAAATATGGCCAAAAGAGGAGACCGGCATTCAAATACCAGACCCGCTACCAGACGTACAATCCTGACAAGCAACGTTTTCCACTACACTGAAGTGACTGACTCCCATATCAACTGCACAGTGTTAATGTGAAGTCAACATAAGGGAAAACCTAATCAACAAAATACAAGGAAACTGACAGGTTTGTAATGTAGTGTAGTGTCGATTTTTTTCCCTCAGTGCCAGGTGAGGGAACGAAGTGATCATTTAAACATTGCTGACTGACATTCAATCACCAGCTACTGCCAGATGTACAACTACGAAGCGACATTCTAATTATACAGACAGTACCTGACCATCATATCAACTGCAGCAGTGTTAATGGGAGGGAAACACAGGAGAAACCAATAAATCTACAAAACAAACTCCAGGAAACTGTCAGGCTATACCAGCGGTTCTCCCTCAGTGCTAAATGTGGGAAAGAAGTGAATAGTTAACCAATCAAGGATATTTTTAATAGCTGACTTCCATATTAATGACCAGTGTACATTAGGAGGGAAACATAGGAGAAAA